>JANSVA010370542.1:0-23478 GCA_025504915.1 Erythroxylum reticulatum | reverse complement strand
TTTTGGATCCCTCCTTCATTTTCGTAGCTTCTCTTCTTTTCTTCATGAGTTTTGATTCTTCAAATCTCCATTCACATTAAACCTAACCCTCTCATCTTTCATGCTATTCTTTCACCTTTCTCTCTCTTTCATTCCCACCAAAAACCCAAACCTTCCAACCCTCAAGATGGTGAAGATTTGGTAGGTATTTTTGTTTGAAGTTAGGTATTTTTTATTTTCTTGAAGAGTTTGAAGATTTGGTAACTAAATCAAGTAAGTCATGTTTTAATTTTATGGGTTTGGTTAAATGAAGCATTTATGATGATAGATAGAGGTTTGATATGAAATGATATTTTGTGTATATATGTGTCGTGGATAATGAAAGATTATGTAAATTTCTTACTTTTATATATGCTTGATGAGTAATGATTTATAGAGATGTTTTAGAGGTTAAATGATCATGACAAGGAGTTTTGTATATTTTAGAATCTTGGTGAAGAAATGAACATACACACGTATATATATATTGAAGTTTTGTTTCATATAAATGCTAAATAATAGGTTAGGAGTTGTTTTATGGATGATTGATGCTGTATATGATGAGTAAGAAACTATGAGTTATACTACCCATGTTTGTAAGATGGATTGGTTGTGAAAAGGATGTTTTAATAAGAATTGGAGGTTATTGAATAGGTACATGAACATATCTTGTTTTTGGGTTAATGATCAAATGCTTCTATGATGAATGATATTGAGATGAAATGGAGTTAAAAATGAGGAGTGAATGAAGTAGAAAATGGTAATCTTTGCATAAGTTATGTTAGGTGTAAAATCTGGAAAGTTTGAGGAGGATTGACTGGAAAATGTTCACTAAGTATGCCTTAGTCTTTTAGCCATAACTTTTTTTCTAGTTATCTTGTAACATCCCATCACCTGTGAGAGGCTAGAATAGTGAATATGAGTGATTAATGAGAGCTTAGAAATGCATTTTTTCATACTTATGTATAATATGACATACAAATATACATGAATAGTGAAAGTTTGGCACATGAAAATAATTGTACATGCATTCATGAATAATTCTAGGTATAACTGGATTGAGTTGTGATTTTTTTTAGAAATTTAGTGAATTTTTAATTTTTTTATGTTGAAAATATTATTGGTTAGTAGAATTGAGAGATTTGCAAATTTTGGTGAATTTAGGAATAAAATTCAGAAAAATAAGAAAAAGAAATCAAAAGAAGATTTGAAGATAGTTGGATTGTAAAGATGAGAGTTTAAGGGAGTTAGTTTCAAAAGAAACTAAGTTAGAGTTTAGGTATTAGGAAAAGTGACAAGTATCACTTAGTTGAGGGGCTTTTGGGCTCATTAAAGGTAGAAATGGAAGAAAGAAATGTAGTCTTACTTTTTAAGAAGGGTGAAACATGAATTGAGAGAGAGAAAGAGAAATTAAGAAAGAAAAAGAAGAGAATTTTGGTAGTTGAGAGAAAAAAAGAGTTGAGCTAGGATTTCAGCACTTCTTAGTCTTGAGAGAGATTTTGAAGTGGGTCAGGAAGAGAAAAAGGAAGAGGGAGAGAAGAGCTTCAAATTGAGCCAAAGATCTCTTTATTTGGTGAAGAATTAAGGTAAGATCATTTGAATCTTTTGGAATCTTTGGAAGAGTTTTAGACCATAAAGTTAGGAAATACATGGGTTTAAGTGTTCTAGAACCAATTTTAGTGATTGCGTATTGTGGGATTTTGCTATTTGAAAACCCTGTTGAGTTAAGGTTTGGGAGTTGAATGAAGTCAAATTGGTAGCTGGATGGTTATACTCAGGATTTTCCAAATTTGCATAGTGTAAAATTTTCAAGTCTTCCTTAGGGGTAAATTTCGGTTTTTGACTTTAGGGAAAAATATAGATTAATCTAGGCTAAATTAGGCAAATTTGTCCTCTAGAAAGTTGTATCTTGTCTTTCTAGCTTTCCAACGGTATATAATATGAAACGTTTGGACATCGGAGTTGAAAGTTATGATTTTTATGAGTGGGAATGCTCAGGGGTGTTCTCTGCTTCGTTTTAAGAGTCACTTCGTCTTAAGTTGACTTTGCTTCGTCTTAAGTTGACTTTGTTTCGTCTTAAGTTGACTCTGCTTCATTTTAAGAGTCACTTTGTTTTAAGTTGACTTTGCTTCATCTTAAGTTAACTCTAGTTCATCTTAAGAGTCACTTTGTCTTAAGTTGAATTTACTTCGTTTTAAGTTGACTCTACTTCGTCTTAAGAGTCACTTCGTCTTAAGTTGACTTTTTTTCATTTTAAGTTGACTCTGTTTTGTCTTAAGAGTCACTTCGTCTTAAGTTGACTTTGCCTCGTCTTAAGTTGACTCTGCTTCATCTTAAGAGTCACTTCGTCTTAAGTT
This sequence comes from Erythroxylum reticulatum, assembly GCA_025504915.1. NCBI lineage: Eukaryota > Viridiplantae > Streptophyta > Magnoliopsida > Malpighiales > Erythroxylaceae > Erythroxylum > Erythroxylum reticulatum. The sequence goes on along the minus strand of JANSVA010370542.1, from coordinate 21,103 downwards.
GTCTTTGCTTGATCTTAAGTTGACTTTGCTTCATCTTAAAAGTTACTTCGTCTTAAGTTGACTTTGTTTCGTCTTAAGTTGATCATCTGCTTCTTTTTAGGTTAACTTTCTGCTTCGTCTTATATTGGCTAAAACTTCTTCTAGTCCATTTTTGACCACCTATATGATAGAATTTGTCTTCTATATCTCTATAAAAGTTGTAGATCTCGAAGTTCTATTCAAAATCATCTAAAGAACACCTTGATCCAATACCTATAAAGAAAGTTATGCTAGTTGCCCCGAAATAGGTTCAATATGATTGATGACAGAACCTTGTTTGATTCTTTCAGCTATAACTTTGTCATCCGAACTCCAAATGGAGTAATTCTTAGGCCAATAGATTCCTAACACATTTTTATACCTCTCCAAAAAAATTGGTAGTATTCTAAATTGAATTGAAAAAGACTGATCAAATCAAAGTGTGGAATTTGTTGGAATAGTGAAATAGGATTATGTTAGTGAACACACCTCAGTATTTTGGTTATATCTAGACCTATAGAATTCAAAATGAGATGATTTTTGATTTAGAGTAAGAGATATATGAATACAAATCATATGAAAAAGTAGAATTTTGATTCATTTTCTAAGATATTGAATTTCTGGATGAAAGTTGTGTTTAGTACACTATTTTTGGACATGGACAACCTGATAATGTTTGAGGCATATCTTCCAAATTACTAAACCAAGTTGAGTGATTTTGGTGTCAATAGAAAGTTAAGACATTGAACAACACTGTCCTAGAAGAGAGTAAGACCAAATTATATCATTTTTGCCTTCTGATTGAACCTGAACAGTAGACCTGAATGGGGTGTCTTGGAAAACTCTGAAGTGATTCAATGAGAAATGAATTATGCTTTTAATGGTTTTAGTGAGGCATAAGCCTAACTATAAACTATACTTAGATGAGTTTTGGTATGAGAATGATTTTTATGATGAAATCGATAGTAATATAACCGGGATTGTCATGAACATGCATTGTACATATTTCATTTCACTCATGTGCATTATTAAACACTTATGATTGTACAAATTATGTTGTATGTGTATCTTTCATAAATGGGTTATGCAAGTTAAATGTCTGCATTCAGGCGTTCCCAGAATTTGGAAGCAAATGCTAATTTGGAACGTACTGTGATTATACCTAGATGGTCTCATTCCACTGTTTGTTTTGTTTGACTTTTCGGTATTGATTGATTTCTGAATGATTGTGTGAGTGTGATTGATTGTGTTGGTTTTCGAACAGAAGGTTTGATGAATGTGTTGTATTAATGAAATATTGAAGTGTTCATTGAATGTGAATGGGATGAACTAAGTGTATGCAATTTGATTGTTAAATATGTTCTAAAAGTGCATTTGCATATGAATGAAAGTATGATTCTCAACTTTAATTTTGAATGCTGGACTAAGGTCCGATGATATGGGAAAGTGATTGAATGAGATTATGCAAATGTGAATGATGCATTCCATTTCATGAATGCATGAAATATAATGGCTGTTGTGACCAGAGTAGCCACCGATCATAGTTTAAAGCTGAACGAGTAAAATGAGCTTAGAGCTCAAAAGTGAATCAGAGCCTCAGGCTCCACGTTTAATGAGCCCTGTATCCCCCAAGCGGATAAGGGGTAGTTATCAATGAGCCCTATATAGGATAGTTTAGACGCTGGATCACAACAAAGTAACAAATAGAAAGTGAGTCTCATGTGCATTGCATATGCATTATATGAGTGATTAAATTGTATTGAATGTGAAATGTGAAATGTTGTGAATGTGAATTATGTATTATGTGACTGGGTGAGCCATCGAGGATGGTCACTCATTGAGTTTGCAAAACTCACCCAAAATTTGTAAATATTTTTCAGGATCAGAAGAAATATCCCGTTAGGCAAACGGGACGTACGGCATGCAAGTAAAAGATATAGGTCGGGATCAGTTGGCGTCTGCATTTGTATTTTCCTATTTTTGTATAAATTTGTATATTCAGTAATTATTGTACATATGTGTTTATGTTGTAATGTAAAGACATTATGTCTAAAGTGTTTTGTATTTGTAATGGGCCCCAAGCGATTAGTGAATCTCTGATGAGTTGTGCACTAGTTATTACGTGTAACTGAAAATGTTTATGAATGAAAGTGAGTCCAAATTGATTAAAGATTTTTGCATATTATATTTGTGGTTTAAAAAAAATTATATCGAGTTTTGACTGATCGAGTGTTCTAGCACATCACCCTCGCGGGGCACAGACTCGGATATCATCCATCGATGTCGAGTTTGGGTCTTGTAAGAGTGGGGTATTACATATCTAAATGAGATCATTATTGATTTTGATTAAACTAGAGACGTATAGCTATACTTTTCATGAAGAAGTAGAATTCAAGTTATGTTTATAAGAGTCTCAAAATCTGACCTGAAGTTGAAAAACTGGATATACATATGTGAAAGTTTGCCGCGACAAACTCCTTACTTCGTTGTGGCGAACTTGAAGGTTTTAGCTAGGATTTCTTTCGGGTAAAGTTCACCATAGCCAACTGTAGGTTTCTCCATTGTGAACTTGTGAAAAAAAATTTAGAATTCCTCCCGAAAGGAGTTCGCCGCAGTGAACTTCTGGAATTCTCCACGGCGAACTTTTCTCTACACTGAACATATTTCTGTATTTTGGGAATATCTTATTCTGTAGTTATCGAAATGGAATTATTTTTGACTTTGAGTAAACTAGAGACATAGGGATACAAATTATTTGGAGTTGGACTATAAGAATTTCAATTTATGGGTGGAAGTTGCATGTAGGGCACTATCTTAGTATATGAACAGTCAGAAATTGTTTGGAGTATAACTTTCAAAATCCTAATTCAAATTGAGTGATATTGGCGTCGTTAGAAAGCTAAGACATAGCGGAGCAATTTTCTAGAAGAAAGTGTTCTCAAATTTCCCTATTTGCATTATCTAAATGATCAAGAACAATATACCGGAAAGTCAGTGTTCAGAGAAAAATCTGAAATGATTCATTGGGTTATGAAATTAGGTTTTAATGGTTTTATTAAAGAAAAAACTTAAGTAAAAATTATACTTAGGTGAGTTTTGAGATAGGGATGATCATATGATAAAAATAATGGAAAAATACCCAGGGTTGTCATGAACATACATTGTGCATATTTTATATACATACATGTGCATTATAAAACGCTTACAATTGTGCCAATTTATGATATGTGTATATTGCTTGTTATAAAGGAGCAATTGGAACGTCAACATCTGAACATTGCCCGAACTGCCAGGCATTAGCTTTGGAAGCGATCGGTCAGTAACCTAGACGGTTTCTCTCAATTAATTGTTTACTTTAAAAATATGTTTTAAATGATGATATGAATGCGAATTGATTTTGTGTTGATGTCGGACAATAAAGGTCTGAGATTTGAGGCATGTATGTGATACTGAAGTACTACTTGTATGTGAACTTGATGAAATACGTGATATAGGATTTGATTGTTAAATGTCGGACCTAGTTTCAGAAGAAAACTGTGAACATGCATATGAATGCAACAGTGGTACTCAACATTATGTTGAATGTCGGACCACGATCCGAAGATGAATGTGAAACTGAATGTGAATCTGGAAGCATGTGATAGACTGAAATTACGTGAATGTGATGCATTACATTACATGAATGCATGAAACATAAAGATAGTTGTGATTGGAGTCACCATAAAAAAAGGGCTTAAAGCTTAGAATGTGAAAAAGAACCTAGAGCCCAAAAAGTGTATAAGAGCCAAAGGCTTACTATGTAAAATGAGCCTTGTATCTCCAATGAATAAGGGATAGTTATAAATGAGCCCAGTATCCACAATGGATATGGGATAGTTAGGCACTCGGTCACAACAATGTAATAATCAGAAAAGAGTCACATGAGCATTTCATATGTATTTTATTAAGCCTGTTGAATTAATTGAAATGCAAAATTGTCTACTCTTGAGTGAGAATGTGATATGTAGTGAATTATGCAAAGTTGTGAAATATATGTTATATGTATTGATGTGATACATTAATTGAGTGAACCATCGTTGATGATTACCTCATTGAGTTTGCAAAACTCAACAAAATTGCAACATCAATTTTTCAAGACCAAGAGATGATATTAGCTACTGAGGGACACTACAAGTGGTGTAGACTTTTACTTTTGGGGATAAGAAGGAATGACTCAAATGTCGGTCAGTTGGATATGGACATATTAGATACATTTTGTGTATTTTCCTCTTTCATGTAGCACATTTTGTATTAGGCAATGATGTTGTATTGGAATGGATGTTGAAAGATACATTGTAGATATGCGATTTTTATGAAATGAAACGAGGAAAAAATAGATTTTAAAATATTATGACTTTCCTTATGATATTTATAAAGAATAAAGGTAGATGATGCTATGTTAAGTGAATGTTATGATTGAATGTATCGCACCATTACCTTAGGTTATATACTGGAATGTCCACTGGGTATCCCGATATGTACCTTAGGGTAAGGGGTCGCTACATGATCAATCATGGAAATGGGTTTGTCCCATATTTGGTCCAAATCATCTGTAGATGAACTACACCATTTTGAAGTTAAAATGATAGCAACCTAGTTATTAGGATAAACATACAACATGAGAAATGGTTCCCACTTCACAATGTTTGTATAATAGTCCCAATATAACAACAACACCCCCATAACCAGACAATCCTCCATGGGTCCTCCCTTCTTCTTTCCTTCCTGCACTCTACCAACTATCACCTTCTCCCATATTTAAGTCCTTTTGACTTCGACACTTGTGCATGTACTTATTAAATAATAATGTTTACACTGTCCAACCACCCTTATGGCGCATGTTAAAAATTAAAAAATGTTGACTTCATGACTTGCAAGGCATTTTGATGCCATTTTCACTATTCTTATAACTAAATAATTTGTAACTTTCACACTCAAGAGTCTTCATCAACTTCTGTATCTATAACCTACCCTTAGTAATTTGGTGCATATACTTCAATAGTTGGCACTGAACTTGATAAAGTGGAGAGATCAGATGTATTAGTATCATGATGCTCTTATAATCAGCCTATGGAGCACTAAATTTGGAATTGTAGATTCAGAAACAGTATTATTTTGCCTGCCAACCCCACTAACTTGTAATTGTTTCTCTTCCATTTTTTTTTCTGAATTTGGTATTATAGGATCATTCTTCAATCTTCTGACATCTTCTCAATGGCAAGCAATCACTGAAAATTTTGGTTTCATTTGGTCAAAGACTTTCTCCAATAATGTAACTTGCAAATAATAATCCACTAATGGAGTTAGAATACTAGTAACATTGATTGTTGCTGTAAAGTTGTGGTTGGTGGACTTGCAAAGCTCAGAGATATGTGAATAATCCAAACACATAAACAAAGAATATGTTTTTTAGTCTACAAACAAAAGAAGGGATTGTTGGAAGCTTGATGGGCTCTAACAAAATAAAAATTTTCTTCTTTTGCAAGATCTACAGCTCTATTTTTTCCTTCCTCACACTTTGCACACTCTTTCTCATATAATATGCTACGACAACTTTCCTTTTTTATTTTACTTTCTTTTTTCACTTAAAGTACAAGAGATGAGCTAGTCTTTATATAGGCATTGTAAACCGACATAGAGGATAATGACTGAATGAAGGGGATGACATGTTTTCCCATATATGTTCTAAATACAACAAAGTAACCCTCAAACTTTGATACCTCCTATATATGTGTTTTGATATAAACAACACAACACTTTAAACTTTGACTCCTACATTTCTAAACTATTAAGTAAGTATTTGGAGTCATACACGTCAATCTCTAAGTGTCTAAAAGAGAGTTTGCCTTCTAACACTCCCCTTTAAACTTGACTTCGATACCAAGTTTTTCTCTCAATCTACGGAACACTTCATTGTTTAGTGCTTTTTTAAAAATATCTACCACTTGATCTTATGTTCTGTAAAACACCAATTCCACAATTTTTTTTCACATACTCTCGAATAAAATGACATTTTATGTGTTTGCTTCGACTTTGTGTCACTGGATTTTTTCCAAGTGATATGACATACTTGTTGTCAATATATATTCTTGTCGAGCCTTCTTGTTTGTGATACAACTCACTTAAAATATATCTCAACCACATTGGTTGACATGAACTTCCTGTTGGAGCTAAATACTCAGCCTCACATGTTAAAAGGGCAACCGTTTGTTGCTTCTTTGAAGACCATGAAAATACTACTGACCTAATATGAAAGGCATAACCAAAAGTACCTTTTCTATCATCCACAACTCCACCAAAATCACTATCTAAATAACTAATTAATTTCAAATTTTGAGAATGTGTATAGATTAAACCTTGGTCAATTATACATTTAATATATCTCAAAATTATTTTTGCTGCATCAAAGTGATCTTGTTTGGGCTTCTCTATATATCTGTTAACTAGTCCAATTTCATACATAATAGCTGGTCTTGTATAGGTTAGATACCTCAAACTCCTAACCAAACTCTTGAATAATGTTGGATCTATAAATTTTCTGTTTAAATCAATTCTTAACTTTATGCTTGCTTCGGCAGGCGTGGCTATTGGATTGCAATCTTTCATTTTGAATATCTTTAAGACTTCATCTGCATACTTCACTTGAGAAATAAAAATTCCTTCTCCTGTTTGTTTCACTTTGACTCCAAAGAAGTAGGACATTTCACCAATATTAGTCATCTCAAGTCGTTAGTCATGACTTTCTTGAAATCATCAAACATACCTGGATAATTTCCTATGAAAACAATGTCATCCACATATACGCATATGATCATAATATCTCCTTGTTTATTTTTCTTCATGTACACACATACTCATACGGGCTTTTCACAAATTTGTTATTTTGAAAATACTTATCTATTCTTATTTTCCAAGCTCTCGGAGCTTGCTTTAATCCATAAAGAGCTTTCTTCAGTTGATAGACTTTGTTTTCCTGATCTTTCTTGATATATCTAGGTGGTTGTTCAATATAAACTTTTTCTTCTAAGTATCCATTCAGAAAAGTTGACTTTACATCCATCTAGTAAATCTTCCATTTGTTTTGTGTTGCAAGTGCTATGAGAAGTCTGATTGTATCAATTCTTACAATTGGAGCAAATACTTCTTCATAATCAATTCCATATTTCTGTTTATAGCCTTTTGCGACTAATCTTTCCTTATATTTTTTCACCTTTCCTTCTTGATTGGTTTTTGTCTTATATACCCACTTGACTCTGATTGGTTTGTGTCATTTTGGAAGACTAGTCAATTCTCATCTATCATTTCTTTAGATGGCACCAATTTCTTCATCCATTGCTTTTTGTCACTTTTTGTCTCCAGCGGCTTCTTCATATACCACCAGATCACATGCAACCATTAGTCAAAACAATGAATAGTCAAATGATTCTATTCGTTTAGTAGCATCATAGAGTTCACTAAGATTTCTTGTTTTAATTGGTGCTTACCTTAAATTTCTGCTGCTGCCACTGCTACTTAGCATTGACGATGTCGATGCAAGTGTTGTTGGTGGACTTTGTGGAGGAGAATGATTATCTTGTTGTTCTTGTAAATCTAGTTCTTCGTCATCTTTATCATAAAAAAACATTCATTGAATGTTCTTTTCTTCTTTGCTCCATCTCCAGTAGTCTGCTTCATCAAACTCAACATCTCATGAGATGATCACCTTCTTGGTTAAAGGGTTATACAATTTATATGCTTTAATCATGTTGTTATAGCAAATGAAAATGCATTTCTCCCATTTATCATCCAACTTCTTTCTTTTTTGGTCAGGAATATGGGTATATGCAATGCACCCAAAAATCCTGAGATGTCCAACACCTGGATTGCTTCCGCTCCACGCTTCATTAGGTGTCATAAATCTGACGCTTTTTGTTAGACAACGATTCAGCAAATAAACTACACATGCAATGACTTTAGCCATAAATTCTTTAGTAAATGATTTTCTTTCAACATGCTCCTTGCCATATCAAGAATTGTAAGATTCTTTCTTTTAGCTATACCATTTTGTTGTGATGTATATCTTGCTGTCAGCTGATGAATGACTTCATGCTTTTGAAAAAAATTCTTGAACAATTATGAGGTGTACTCGCCTCCTCTATCGGATCTAAGTTTCTTCAGATACTGTCTACTTTGTTTTTAGACCATCGCTTTGAACTCTTTAAACTTATCAAGAGCCTCTAATTTTTCTTTTAAGATATATACCCAACATTTTCTATTAAAATCATCAATAAAAGTTGAGTAATACATGTTTCCTCTAGCTAATGGTATGTCAAATGGACCAGCGACATCTGTGTGGACAATCTCTAGTGGCCTTCTGGCTCTCCATGATTTTCTAGTTTCAAACTGTTGTCTGTGTTGCTTTCCTTTGATGCAAGCTTCACACAATTGCTTTGGTTGATCAACTTCTGGTAATCTATTCACCATCTTTGACTTTGATAATAATTTTAGTCCCGTAAAACTGAGATGACCAAACTTCAAATGCCACAACTAGGATTCATCTTTGATGACTGTCTTCATGCAATTTATCAACTCATTTTGTAAGTCAAGTGTGAAAAGGCAATTCTTTGTCATCTCTACTCTTACTATCAATCCTCCCTTATTATTCCAGATGGTGAGATATCCATTTTTCGATGCTATGACGTATTTCTTTTCTAAAAGTTGATCGAGGCCAATGACGTTGCTTTTCAAAGCAGGCATATAATAGATATCAGGAATATATTTCTTTTCTCTATTTTTCAAAGTAATTGTGATTTTACCTTTGCCTTTGATCAGAATCTTTGTTGAATCACCAAATGTAACTTCACCATAAACTGTTTCATCTATGTTTGTAAACAACTCTTTATGACCACACATATGGTTGCTGGCACTAGTATCCAGATACCAAACATTATTATTACTTTACTCATTTACTTGTAATGAGAGAAGCATAACAACGTTATCTTTCTTGTCTTATGATGTTACAAAATGACTTCTTTCTTGTGCCTTAGGATTCGATCTGCACTCGTAACTAAAATGACCATATTTATTGTAATTATAACACTGTAGTTAAGATTTATCTCTTCTTTGTTGAAATTTGCCTTGGCCTCTGTCTCTATAACCTCTTCCACAACCATATGTCAGATTTCCTTCATTTGTATTTTCTCTTTCAAAAAATTGTTGGCCACATCTATGCTCGTCTCGGTTGCTCCATCAACCACGTCCCACTTGGAAGCCACCTTGACTTCCTTTGTCCTATCTTTGGCTACTGCTTACTTGATTTTCACTAACTGCTAGTTTACTTTGCAAGACTTTCTCTAAGTTGCCATTATTATCATTCTAGTTCATTCTTTGCTCATGTGCTTGGAGAGAACCAACGAGTTCATCAATTGAAATTTCTAACAAATCTTTTGATTCTTTGATTGCGACAATGTTGTAAACAAATTTGCATGTAAAAGAACGCAAAAGCTTTTCCATTACTCGAACATCATCTAGAGTTTTAACATTTCTCTTTATTTCATTAGCCACCGTTTTTAAACGAGTGACATAATCACCAATATTTTCTGAGCTTTGCATTTTTAACTTCTCGAACTCAGCTCTAAGTGATTGAAGTCATACCTTTTTTAGCTTTTTTGACTCCTTAGAAAGATTTTTGTAGAATCTCCCATGTTTCCTTTGAATTCTTTACGTCTGAGATTTTCTCGAACGTGGGTTCGTCAACACTTTAAAAGATAAAGAACAATGCCTTCTTATCTTTCTTTCGATTTTCTTTCAATGTCTTTTTTCAGCATCTGATAACGCTACTTTGGCAGCTGCATCTACAGACTCAGTATATCCATCTTCAACAATGTCCCATAAATCATAAGAACTAAGCATCACCCTCATCTGGATGCTCCAATTCCCATAATTTTTCTTTGTCAATTTCAAAAATTGAGGCTGGATTAAGTTAGCCATTGCTTCACCAATTTATTAACAAACAAATAAATACCACCTATTGGAAGCTTAGTGGGCTCTAAAAAAAATATTTTCTTCTTTTGCAAGAGCTATAGCTCTGTTTTTTTCCTTCCTCACACGTTGCATACTCTTTCTCATGTAATATGCTACTACAACTTTCCTTTTTTTATTTTACTTTCTTTTTTCACTTAAAGTAAAAGAGATGAGCTAGCCTTTATATAGGCATTGTAAACCGACATAGAGGACGATGAGTGAATGAAGGGGATGGCATGTGTTCCCATATATGTTATAAACACATTAAAGTAACACTCAAACTTTGATACCTCCTATACATGTGTTTTGATATAAACAACACAACTTTTTAAACTTTGACTCCTACATTTCTAAACTATTAAGCAAGTATTTGGAGTCATACATGTCAATCTCTTAGGGGGCAGTTGGTTCACACGGGAGAATGATAATAGGAATGAGAATAAATACAGTGAGGTGGACGTAGCTATTGAAGTTTCGTTATCGTAGCTAGCATTCTAGTACCCTAAAAAGTAATGATCTTATCACTGAACCCGATCCTAAGAAACAATATAATGATAAACCAGAAGCAATTCACTAGAGTTTCAATAGTTGCACTATGTAGATGCATCACTCCAATTATATTTGTTATTAAGTTAACTACTATTCCCATCGTTGAAAGCCTCCCCACAATTTTGATCCATGACAATAACATTCATCAGCAGATCAGCAGATGAGTCACCGGTAACAAATTGGTTTAGTCATGCATAAAGTGAAGAAACTAAATGTTTGACAATTCCTTGTAAAAACTCAAAAATGGAGTATTGTTATTGTGGGAAATAAGAAAGGTGTAAAATGGGGTGTTGTCACAGCTTCACATATATAACTGATTGAACCTGTCACATAACATTTGCTATAGCCCACCAGCTCCAATCACGAAATGACTATGGTCATGTTCTGGTGGGTATCGTTCACTTTCTTCCCTACCTGATACCTTCCATTCCAACCAAAAAATAGGATTTTAATAATAACAAGAAGCATGGATTGCCTGTTGATTAACAAAAACCTTAAATCTCTTGCGTGGTCATGTAAAATATGGTGACATGTAAAACATGTGACAAGAAATTATTATTTTCTCTCATCGAATGCTAAACAACATTAGAGAAAACTTGTTTTTTCTCTTACTAAATGCCAAAAAGCATTAGAGAAAACCTTTATGTTCTCTAAATGAATGTTAAACTGCGTTGGAGAACCTTTATGGTATTAAAAACTTATATCCCCCTATGTCATGTTAAATTTATGGATATCCATACTAAACTGTATGTGTCAAAACGACATAGGCTTAAGGTCAATCTTTATATATACCCAATGACCTTTAAAACGCTTAAGGTCAACACAAATCTTAAGGCTTTCGTAAATTATGACTATACACAAGAATAGTTATTACTGAGGATAAAAAGGTGATCATCTATATTAATAATAATCATAATGTCATAATAAATCAAAATGTACAAACTTTTAAGGAGCAAATACAATGACCCTAACTACTATTGCCTAAGGACTTTAACACGCTTATACTGGATACATGTCTAACAAATACTAGTGGGCAAAGTCCTTTAGTCAATGGATCAGCTAACATCTCTTTAGTCTTGATGTGCTCCACTTCAATGTCACCCTTCTAAATCGACTCTTATATGGTTAAGTACTTGACCTCCAAATGCTTAAACCCTGTGATATTCTCGTTGTTATTACTGAACAACACTGCAACAAGATTATCACAATATAACCAAATGGGTATAGCTATCAAATCTACCACAGAAAACTCAGAAATCAAGTTTCTGAGCCAAACTGCCTGTGTAGCAGCTCCATAACATGCAACAAACTCTGCATGCATGGTTGAGGAAGTTACTAGCATCCGCTTAACAGTCTTCCATGATACTGCACCATCTGCTAACATAAAAATATACCCCAATGTGGATTTGCGATGATCCAGACATATAGCAAAATCGGAGTCTATATACCCTATAAAGTTTAAATTGTTAACTTTCCTGTATGTCAATGTATAATCCTTGGTACCCTTTAGGTATCTCAACATTCGCTTAACTGCATTCTAATGGTCCACACCTAGGTTAGCCAGATATCGATTCAGTAGTCCGACAATAAAAGCAATGTTTGGTCTAGTGCATACCTAGGTATACATCAGACTACCAACTACCCTAGAGTACGAGACATTCCTTACAGCCTCTCTCTCAACTTTATTCTTTGGACATTATACCAAAGATAATCTCTCATCATGAGAGATAAGTGTTACAATAGGTTTATAGTCAAATATATTAAACTTTTGTAGCACCCAGTCAATGTATGCTCTTTATGAGAGGCTCAATGAGTGTTGAGATATATCTTGGTGAATCTGCATACCGAGAATAAAAGATGCTTCACCTAAACCCTTCATGTCATAGTGTTTGGCCAAAAGTTGCTTTACCTTATTTAACATGGTCAAATTATTTGACGATAGCAAGATATTATCCACGTACAATAATAGAAAAATAACTTTGCTCCCCTGATCTAATAGTATAAGCATTTTTCAACTTTGTTTTTCACAAAGCTGAATGAGGTCAAAACCTCATCAAACTTTAGGTACCATTGTCTGGAAGCTTATTTCAGACTGTATATTGATTTAGTCAACTTACAAACCTTGTTAGTTGTATCTTGATCCTGAAACCCTTCAGGTTGCTCCATATAGACCTCCTCATAAAGGTCACCATTTAGGAAAGCGATCTTAACATCCATATGATGTAGCTCTATATCATAATGAGCTACTATTTCCATAATCACTCTAAATGCATCCTTTGAAGATACATGAGAGAAAGTAACATTAAAGTCAACTCCTTCTCTCTAAGTGAATCCTCTGGCAACCAAACACACCTTAAACTGCTCAACTTGACCATGTGTATCCTTCTTGGTCTTTAATAGCCACTTCCAACTGATAGGTCTATAATATTGAGATAAATCAACAAGCTCCCATACCTTATTATATTTCATAGGCTGCATCTCATCCTTCATCGCTTTCCAGCACATATCCTCATAGGGTCCAGAAACAGCTTCTGTAAAAGTGACTGGATCCACAACATGTCTTATGTCATAATCTTGCTCACCTAAATAAACTATGTAATATGGTGAAATAGCAGGTCGTTTATCTTTGGTGGATTTGTGCAACTACATAGGTTCTTATACCTCAGAAACCTCTTCTTGAACAGGTATAGGTTCCTGTGAAGATCCTTCCTCATCATAGACATCATATTCTAGAAACTTAGCCGTCTGTAATTCCACTATTCTAACCCTCCTTATCTACAGTAAAATATGTAGCTCTTAGAGTGGTTGGAATAACCTACCAAATAGCAACGAGTGGAATGAGATTGCAATTTGCTCTCAAAAGGATTATATAACTTTACCTCAACAGGGGAGCCCCACAAACAAATGTGTGCAAGACTTGGCTTCCTTCTAACCCAAAGTTCAAAAGGTGTCTTTGGTATTTACTTACTTGGGGCTCTATTCAAGATATACAATGTCGTCTTGATAACTTCTCCCCAAAGGTATTCAGGTAGGATAGTCTTGCTCTGCATTGACCTCATCATGTCCTTTAGGGTGCGATTGCACCTTTCTTCCACACTATTTTGCTCAGGATTACTTGGCATAGTGAATTAAGCCACTATTCCAATTGATTCCAAATACTTAGCAAATGAACCCTTTTCTTATCCTGTAACGCCATTTCTGCTATAGTATTCCCCTTCTGGTCATATCTGACTATCTTTATTGATTTTTCTAATTGGTTCTCAATCTCAGTCTTAAAGATCTTGATCTTATCAAGAACTTTAGACTTTTTCTTAAGCAAGAACACACAGGAATAATCATCTATAAATGTTAGAAAATATCTAGCATTGCATAACGTGACTATATAGAGACCACTAATGTTTGTATGTATGAGGTCAAATAAACCAAAAGTATGAGTTGACCCATTTTTCTTTATCTTGGCCAACTTATCCTTACAACAATCGATATATGTTTCCAAATCACTGAAGTCCAGAGTTTGGAGAATGTTACCTTTTATCAATCTGTCAAACCTCTCTCTGGAAATGTGGCCAAGACGTTTATGCCACAACATGTACGATGTTTCTTTTAAGAAGGCTCTCTTTCAAGTAATAGGTTTAGCAATCTAAGAAGAGTCATACATTTTGTTAGGAGTAAGACACATTCTATATAATCCATAGGATAAGAAGGTAGTTTCAATATGTCTTGTATTGATAGAAATATTTACAACTGAAGTATCAAATACAAAATGATAGCCCTCTTTATCCAAAATTGATACAGAGATCAAGTTCTGTCTAAAAGATGGTATATAAAATGTGTTTCGTAAAATTAATACAAACCTCATATTGAGGTTTAATCCTATATCTCCTACATGTAAAACATCCACCTCTTCATTATTGCTAACCATCAACTTCTCCTCTTCTTTAGGACCTGTTGCTTGGATACTATGTGATATTACTTAACAAAAATCAAGTTGATGTGAATTACATGATAATATGATTTGTTGTGCGTTGTATGACAAGAGTGAACCATCAAGGATGGTTACTCTGTTGAGTTCGTAAAACTCACCAAAATTGCAACGTTGACAATTTCAGGTTCGAGATAGAGTGACGACTTAGCTCCTAAAACTACATTTTGGTATAAGTTATGGAAAGGTCGGTCAGCTGGGGACTCAAGATTAGTTTTTAGTTTTTGGTTTATTTCCTCATTTATGTAGCATACTTTGTAAACTGAACTGTGAGCTTGGATAGGCTGACATTGTGAAATATGGATGATGGTTAATGCTATAGTGTGAATTACATTTTGAGAAATAAAATGAGGAAAATTTTGGTTTTCAGACAATATGTTATTTATGGTTTTTTACAATGTTATGTGATATAGTGAAGGTGAGAAAGTTAACACGCCACATCTATCAGGCATGTGCGCGTGTGACCGTAAGGCACACGCACGTTTGTCAGATGGGAGTAGGGTGTTACAAATTGCCTATCCAGCAACACCAAGGCCATAGGCAGAAACTTGGCACGCGACATGTAGATAAAACCATGTTGAATCTAAAGGTTCGAATGTCCTAAGATATCGAGCGATTATAATCCCGATTGGGAACAAAATTCCCCAACTCACAGCATTTAGTACCCTATGAATATGATGTATACATAAATCATTAAAGATGAACTTTCTAACTAAATAATTTTGTAATAATATCAATCTAACTCACATTTTTCTTTTTAGTCCTAGAGTCCACACTGCCGCATCGGTGCTCTATCCAAATTTTAAATCCAAGCTTCTTTTAGAGTTCCTATTGGCCCCGTTTAAGTCATGAATGGTCAGAACACCCCTTTCATCAACACTAGTCCCCCTGACCACACTTGATTCATTGTCCCTTTAGCGACCAAATTTTCCAGAACCTTAATCTTCGCGAACATCCTCATGACTCTGCTTTGCTCCTCCGTGCTCGTGTCCCACAATAATGGATTCTAATGTTTCGAGACTGTCCACCTGTTTCAATTCCCAATCCTTCGTCTTCTGTGTACACAAAAGAAGAGACCTATGACGATGGTTACACAGAAAAACACTAATGCTGAGGAAATAGAAAGGACGAAGTCTTTCGTCTTTTTTATACGTTTCATTTTCCTAAAGTGAGAATAAATAGGTTTCGTGGGTTTTCCGATAATCGGTTCGCTGAAAACTTGACTAACCTGTCTTTCCTCAATTTTTCGAACAATTGTTTCCACTCAACTATCCCAGTTGAATTTAGGAACCTTTCACTTCTTATAGATCTTGATCTGCACTCCAACAAGTTCTCAGGCAACATGAACTCAGTATTCTCCAAGCAATCACGATACTCATTCGGGTATTACAGCTCTATTGACCTTTCAGACAACATGTTCAGCGGTGTAATTGGTGATGATATTGGAAACAGGGTTTCTATGTCATCCATTGCAATATTAGATCTATCAAGCAACAAGTTGGAAGGGTCCATACCAAAGGCCATAGGAAACCTCAGTGAATTACATGTACTAAAGTTGGATAATAATGGACTATCTGGGCCAATACCTAAGGAACTTGGACATTCACAGTTATCTGTGATCACACTTTCGAGGAACAAATTGAATGGTTCTATACCATCAGAGGTACTAAATCTGAAGTATCTGAAAGAATTTAATGTGTCTAATAACAACCTCAGTGGAATGATTCCATTTCACAATACCTCCATTCCTGCATCGGCATTCGAGAATAATCCTGGCCTGTGTGGATTTCCACTTCCTCGTCGTTGCAACCACATGTAGTGTTCACTCACGTTAAGTCTGCTTTTGGTCTCGGTTTACTTTTGGTTCTTACTCTCACTTCATGTTACTCCGACACTATGTTTAACCAGCTAAATACTTTTGATGAATGGAGACTTTTCTATTACAATGCAAAGCGTCAACTATAAAACCATTGAGATAATTATATGTCTTCTTTATGAAGAAATCTTACATGACATGAAAATTGAGTGCAATAACGTATGGTAACTTCGTGTAGTCTTCTTAAAACCCTTCTTAAACATGATTCCTTGGTTGTACTATATCGTTCTCCTTCTGACAGCTGCTTTAGTCAGTCTTAGCTTTGTGGACTTTAACTTACTGGTTGACAGAAGTTTTCTAAGGCCCAACAAGATTACATTGAGAAGATTTATCTTTCATGTGCAAAGAAAGAAAAGAAAAGGCACATTATATAAAAAGACAAAATACCATGCCAAAAGCGACCAAAATGTGGAAAGCAAATCCTACGAATTCTGCATCTTTAACAACTTTTCAGTTCTTTCTGCCGCATCCTCATTCCACAAGGCAGTTGTCGGGTCTGATAAAAACGAGTTCTGCTTCTGTCCTTTAACCATTCCTGTCACACATATCTGTCATTTTTGTGTATGTTTCTCTAACCAACAAGAGTAATATTTGCTTCGTTCAACCAACCGTCAAATTCTAAATACTGTGAACAAGAGATACTCATAAATGTCATATTCCAGCTTAAATTACTCTACTTAAACAGAAGTAATCTGCTGCTAAGAGCGAAAAGCCGTTTGTCTTAAACAAGCAAAATTAAGCAGTATCAAGGAATTAGTGGAGGTGCTTCTTGCCTTCCTGCTGGTGTTTTCAGGTGAAAAATATATTCGTATCAATAACACTGCTTGGACGCATGGATGAAATTTCAGTGTTGCCTATAATTGTTTCTTCTTATTGTCTAGTATGCATAGTGATGCTATCTTCTTTATGAAATTTTTGTTCTGGGGTCATATTGCAATATGATAATAGAATTAAAGTCTTGAAATCGTTGTGACGTCGATTTAATTTTAACAATAATGTAAATTCTTTTTCATTTAAAAAAAAAAAGTAATTGGACGCATAGATAAGCCTTACATATTGTAGATTGTTTCCTATTTCATTCTCCCGTAAATTGGTATCAGTAAGGAACAATGAAACTTATTCGTTATAACTGGCGGACATTCTTAATTCATCTGTGGTGCCTGTGGACTTCAAGATTGGTAAAACCTGCCAAGGTGGTGTTGCGAGAATCCAACTCACGATGTGTGTGTGTGTGTATATACATGTATGGTGGCTTCTACTGTAACGTTTTTCAGATTCTAGACCATTTCAAAGGTCTAGATTGCTGAAGATTAATCAGTTGAGTTCCCTTTCTGTTGGTTGGGAACTAACATAACAAGTAAGTAGATATTGATGTACTTTTAAACAATCAAAGAATCTGCCAAGCTCACCACTGACTGCTTAGCTAAACTGCACATCATCATGGCTAACTAAACTAACTTCTACATCTAATGATTTCACATAGATTAGTTGGTACGTCATACATTGATGATTATTAATGCTTCATTAGGACAACACTAGTTGACTAGCGAACCTTCGACTCAACTTTTACCCAATTCCTTTCCTCAATATAGATGACTTTTTAAAGTCGAAAGGAAAGAAAAAAGAATGGAAATTCCAGTTCATACAATCACCCCAAGACATGTAGTCTCCAGTTTTCTACCCGAGCACTGGATCAAACGTTCAGAGTCCTTTCCACTTAAATGGACTCCAAGGGCCCAAACATGTCAGACTAATAATAGAACACAGATATTTGAGTCTCTCCTGTTTGTACTAACCTTTCCAGATGAGGAATTTGGTGAAGTTGTTAAATGGGTATTTGCTTTATGTTAATTTTACAGATAAAACAACAATAGATAGTTCTAATGCCACTAGAGGTGGTCCAAGTGATTCATGGGGACAATTTCAGGTGGATTCTTATAATGGAGGTTTTGTGCGTTAATCTTCAATTATTTTTAATTGTTGGGAGCTCAATTTACTTTTAATTACCTAGTTTTAAATGAATAAAGTTATTTTAAATACGTAATTAACAAATTATTATAAAAATTTACGAGTTAATTTGATACATATCTAGAAATTAATTACTGAAATTAAATTATTTTTATAGAAGCATACCTCTATCTTTGATTAATTGGGAACTTAATTGATTAAATTGTAGTTAATCTGATCTAAGGGATTTTATATTGTTAAAACAAAAAGATTCGACGCCATGCACTCAAATGATAATAGCCTCCGGAGCTAGACAAAAGAATTGGATGATCTCCTCATCATTTTCATAGTTCAATTAAGGGTTGATGGGTTCCCAATGCACAAAGGGTATTTTCTTAATTGTTCAATGCAAAAGACTAAGAAGAGTTAGCACATCTGCACTCCTTTTAGGCTTTTACTATTTCACCTCTGCCCTGGTGTCGCAGTTAGCAGTAGTTGTGTCTTGTCTTTACATTGTGTGCCTTTCAATTCTCAAAGCTCGTGCATGAGACTCTGAAAATGCCCTTGCCCTCTTGGCAGGCCATCCTGTGACCGCTTTGACATGCCATTTGGTGTTTTTACTTGCATTGCATCCACATGATTATGCCACGTGGTGCATCGGCTTGATTTTCTGGTGGAGATGGGCCACCCTTCGGGAAGTTGCCTAACTGAACATCTTGCGTAGGAAAAGGACATGTTATAATTTGTGTCAAATTCACCTTGGTTAAAGACAACGGCTCTATATTTTAAACTTCAGCTCGTTGTTCCTTCTTTTTTTTTTCTTTTTTTCCAGTTCACGCAGTTGCTATCTTTTGGGTAGACGTGGGCTGTTCAATTTTGGAGTAGGATTGCAAAGGTTTCAGTTTGACCCACATCAAAAATTAAGCCATTATTCTTACAAAAAAATAATAATAATAAGCCATTATCGCATACCACAATGTGAATTAGGGGGACATAACAGCCCTAAGTTCTAGAACAAATACTGTAGCTGGCCATCAAACTTAACTAACTTAATTGAACCAAAAGATAATAAATTGGATTTACATTCATTTCATCGAGTTAACTGTCCTTATGAGATAACAACATTATAAATTTAGATTTGGAAAAGGTTAATTATCCAAAAAAGACTCTACTTTTGTCAATTTTTCAATTATAAACTGAACTTTAAAAAGTAGCAATAAAATATCCAAATTGTCAATTTTTTTCAATTATAGCTCGAATTTTAAAAAGTAGCAATAAAATACTTAAACTTTTATTTTTTTAATTCTAGGCCGATGTTAATATTTTTGTTAAATTTAATGGTGTAGCTTGACACGTATTTTATAAGCTTTAACTATTAACAAAGGTTAGCTAAAATTAACTCAACAAAAGAAGATTAATGAAACGACATCTTTAATCACATAATTAAAATGACGTTGTTATTTAAAAATGACATAAATTAGATTACGAAATGTCGACAACCTTATACTTTAATTTTAGTTTTTCCATTCGTTTTCAGTTTGTTCTTTCGACACCCTCACCCCTTGATTTTTAAATTACGCTGTCCTCACACTAAAGGCATTAGGAGAACAAACAAAAAATGAAGAGTTTATTAATATAATACGCTGTAATGCTATATTAATTTGGAGCATTAGAAGAATAAACAGAAAATAAATAGCTGAGGACATCAAAAGCCCAACAGATAATGTTAGGCTAGAATTAAAAATTTTTGAAAATTTGAACATTTTATTGTCATTTTTTAAAGTTTGGGATCGAATTGAAAATTTTTTAAATTTTGAGCATTTTATTATTACTTTTTAAAGTTTGAACTATAATTGAAAATTTGATGAAAGTTTGGACTTTATTTAGTAATTAACCCTTTGAAAAATTAAGGTAAGGAAATCTCATATTAACCATTTAAAGTTTAAACCAACCCCTAAATTAGGTGCAATATTATAAAAATGCGTATAAGTGAATTAAACATAAAAGACTGATAAAAATGAGTATAATAGCACCTACATGATCGGGTTATTCAAACTAGATGTCTTAATATATTACCACCTCGTTTGGTTGGTTGGAAAGTAAAGTGAATTTAGAATATGATTCTTTGGAAAATAAATATATGAAAAGTAAAGATATTCACATGTTTAGTTATGTATAAGAATTCTAATAAGAAAATTTGGTGAATTCTTATTATAGTGTTTGATATGCAATAGTATTTCATAGAATGTAACTTAATTTTGACTTGTGTTTTTAATTATATCCTTACAAACCAAATAAAAATTGAAATCGTTACATAAGGAAAAATATGAACCTAAAAATTGTCGATTGAAACTTCTGAGTAAAAATATTTTAAATTCTATTAACAGGAAAACAATAAGAATAGTTGAAGACAGTATTATGAATATTGATATGTATCGGCCAGTATCGGTATGAAATAAAGAGTGGTCATACCGTTTTTAAATACTAATCGATATCAGCTCATTTTGGATAGTACTAGCCGATACTGAAAATTTTAAAAAATAGGGTGACTATTTTGCAAAATTTTTAAAATTTCCCTCCCTCCCTCTTATCTCTCCTTCCCCTTTTTTTTTCAAAGTTTTTTAATTAGTTATTTTATTTATTTCAACTTTTATAATTATTGTGAATTTTTAATTTTTGTTTTAAAAATA
>JANSVA010370227.1:0-23481 GCA_025504915.1 Erythroxylum reticulatum | reverse complement strand
TTTAATTTATCTTTAATTCTCCAATTAAACAATTTATAATCATAGATCAAGATTGACGTCTAGCAATGCATCATGACTACCCAAATATTTAGGAATGTCAAAGTGATTTTGACTAATCTTTCCGTGCATGATTTTTTCATATAATTAAATCGTTTCATTAATCAATATTCTAATTAAACATAAAATATGGAATTAATGTCTACTCTATTTTAAGTTCAATTATTTTGATTCTCCGCCATTAGGTATTAATTCAATTAATGATATTTGTAAATTGTTTACAAAATATCATTCCACCTTGATCAAAGATTTTCTGAATCAATATAAATCGAGAACAATAGAGCATTCTTCCTAATTACTTTAGAGTAATGAATCATATTTTGATCATTTAACTATCTCCATATAGTTTATGTTATATCCAACGACTACCGTTTAAACGACCTTTGATAAAATAGATCACGAGTAGTATCAAAACATAGCAATCCCCATACAAGATAATTTTGATGACCTCAAGTCAAAGGATCACTTACACAATCATCACAATGAGAATTCCATAGACATACAAGTAATGTTTCAAATGAATTTCTCATATCAGATATGTTCAGTGAACTTGTTCTCTAGTAAGAACCCATACGTTTGTTTAAGTATCTCTATACTTTAGCCTATAGGATCGACTATTTCGTTCATAATGAAAAACAAAATATATACTAGTCTTTTTCTGTTTTATTAATATCCAATCTTAATAGAACAATGATTATGAACATTTAGGAATAATACATAAATGTAATATCGTCATCATCATCACCCAGTCCGAAATTTCGCAATAAAGCGGGGTCTGGGAGGTCCGATAATACGCAACCTTACCCCTACATAGTAGAGATGCTGTTTTCGATATATCTACATGTAAATGAGACAATATAAGAATGATACAGGTTATATAAACAATTCATTAAAAAAAGGGGAATACTTGATGGAGACCAGATCTGCGAGAACCTAATAGGCTACAGAGTCCATCCCTACTTGTCACTCAGTAAGTAAGGGGACCTTCCTTAGAGACCCTGCCAGAATGGCCCCCTACTATCCCCCCTCCCCTGCTGTGCAATCTGCGCAACGTGATACGACATCTCCTAGTAACTACAACAGTTAATCCTTTACCTTTATTCAATCACGCCAAACTTTTCTATTTCTACCGACTACCTCATTAAGGGTCACCGCTGACATATCCTCCTTGATCACTTCTTGCCAATTCTTGTAAGGCCTCCCTCTTCTCCTCTTATATTCACTAAGTATTATTCCTTCACAGCTTCGTACGAGAGTGTCGGAGGGCCTCCTCCGCACATGCCCATAACACCTAAGTCTAGTCTCTCTCAACTTGTCGGCAAAGCTAGCTACCCGTGGTTTATCTCTCACCACCCAGTTCTGAACCTTATCTTTCCTAGTAATGCCACGCATCCACCTAAGCATACGCATTTCTGTTACCAACAACTATCTTATATGCCTACATTTGGTAGGCCAACACTCTGCCCCATATAACATGGTTGGACGAATCACCGTTTTATAAAATTTCCCCTTGAGTTTTAAAGGAATCTTCTTGTCACATAAAACCCCTTATGCACTTCTCCATTTGGCCTAGCCCGATCTAATACGATGTACAATATCGGCATCAATATTACCATCACTTTGAATGACAGACCCGAGATACTTAAAGCTCATCCTCTGTGGTATAATGTTGGTACCAATTGCTACCGCCACCTCATGCGCTACCTGGTTTCCTGAAAAGTTGCAATCTATATACTCCGTCTTAGACCTGCTCATTTTAAAACCTTTTGACTCTAACGCATCTCTCCAGCATTCTAACTTGGCATTGATCCGCTCTTTGGTCTCATCCACTAGGACAATATCTTCCACAAATAACATACACCAAGGTACCTCTCCTTGAATATGTTTGGTAATCTCATCTAACACTAATGTGAACAATAAAGGGCTTAACGCAGATCCTTGGTGGAGACCAACTCTGATAGAAAACGCTTCCGTGTCTCCTCCTATTGTCCTTATGCTAGTCAATGCTCCTTCATACATATCCCTAATTACTTTAATATAGGTGATGGGGATGCCCTTGGCCTCCAAACACCTCCATAAGAGCTCTCTAGAAACCCTGTTATACGCTTTCTCCAAATCAATAAAAACTGTATGCAAATCTTGTTTTCGTTCCCTGTAGCATTCCATGAGTCTACGGAGTAGATGTATCGCTTCTGTCGTGGACCTACTAGGCATAAATCCAAATTGGTTGACCGATATCGACGCAGCCCTTCGGATTCTCTTCTCAATTACCTTCTCCCACAATTTCATGGTATGACTTATTAGCTTGATGCCTTTATAGTTGTGACATTGTTGGATGTCCCCTTTGGCTTTGTATAAGGGGATCAACCTACTTAATCTCCATTCATCTGGCATTTTGGCTGACTCTAAAATCACATTGAATAGTTGAACTAACCATACAATACTGACAACTCCTATCCGTTTTCATACCTCTATAGGGATCTCGTCTAGCTTTACGGCCTTACCACACCCCATCTCTCTCAACACCTTTGTAATTTCACCCCTCGTAATCCTTACCCATGCACACCTGTCATGAATATGCCCCGTCATAGAGGGTTTTCCTAACTTTATGTTGCTTACTATCTCTTTGTTATACAGGCTATGAAAGTACCTCCGCTATCTCCTCTTGATGTCTTGGGTTTCTGTGAGTACCTGTCCTGTTTCAGCACGTATACAACAAACTTGGTTAAAATCATTCGTCCCACATGCCCTACCTCGTGCTAGCTTGAAAATCTTTTGTGCGCCCCTAAACGTATCCAAGTCCCTGTACATAGTCTCATATGCTTCCCCTCTAGCCACTGCGATAGTTTTCTTAGCCTTTCGTTTTGCCAACCTATACCTTACTTTGTTAATTTCCCTCTCCGCCTCCGTTGAACTAGCTAAAAGATCTTAAAAAGCTCTCTTCTTTGCCTTAACCATCCCCTGGACCTCGTCCGACCACCACCAACCTTCCATTTGCCCTCCTCCTTGCTCTTTGGGGACCCCTTTGGATACCCCTAGGTGATTAGTGGAAGTTGCACGCATTATAGAGGCTACACCCTCCCGCATCATGTTTACATCCCTGCTCACAGACCATGGTGCATTTGATCGAACTATTCCCTAAATTGTTCCATCTTGCCCCCTCTTAGTCTCCACCATTTAATTTTATGACAATGCAGGTTTAAAAACTGTGACCTCCATCCTTTAATCCCAAAATCCAGAACTAGCAATTTATGTTGAGTCGATATGCATGCAGCCGACAGTACTTTGTAATCTTTGCACCATGATCTAGCACCTCTCCTGACAAGGAGATAATCTATTTGTGTCTTGGAGGTGCTACTCTGAAAAGTTACCAAGTGCACTACGGTTTTCATAAATAGGGAATTAGCTATGACTAACTCATACGCTAAGGCCAAGTCCAATAAAGCAATCTCATTATCATTTCTAATGCCGTATTCGAAGCTCCCAGGGGCTCCTGTATAGCCGTCCGTCCCAGCCCCTATATGCCCATTAAAATCACCTACAGCACCCCCTCTAGCGCTTCCCAGAACAGACGTTTTTGTTGTTTGTCTGAACCCGTTTGAGGTGCATGTGCACAAACGACATTAAGGACCGCATTGCTAACGACAATTTTAGCCACCATAATCCTATCATTGACCCTTGTAATCCCTACCACTCTACTTATGAATTCCTTGACCACTAAGATACCTACCTCATGCTGCTTCCGAGTACTTCCCGAGTACCATAGTTTGAAACCTCCTATCTCCTTCGCTTTAGCTCCTGACCACTTTGTCTCCTGAATGTAGGCTATTTGTATCCTATACTTGTATAAAATGTCTACTAATTCTAAGGACTTACCCGTTAGGGTCCCAACATTCTAGGAGCCGAATCTCATTATGTCCTCGCCGTTTTTGTCCCGGCATATTGCACGCACCGACCCGCTTGCACTGGTCCCAACCGTGCGGATTGAAGACATTCCTCCTGCCTTGGGCCTACACTTGTCCCTCAGGTCTTTGCCTAATGAGCCTCTAAAAACCTGGTCCTAATACTAACAACAAAACTAAAATATAGTTACTGATAAAAAAAATGAATGTATAAAATTTCATTTGCAATGTATAATTTTATTTGCAATGTATAATTATCTCATTAACTTTATCATATATATCTAAACACGTACAAGATAAATAATATTTTTTAAAAAATTGTCACTAAACTACAACCAAAATAATCGACTGTAGAGTATAAACTAATAATATGATCCTATTTCCCTCTGTGCTGCAGCTAAGGAATATTTGTCTGATCATCGAGGTTAATGTTTGTAACGGCTGAGGTATAGCTTGTCACGAGTTACAACATGAAAAGCAGTTACTTACTGCTATTTAGTATGAAATTTATGATATTACAAATACCTTTTTTTCCCTTGAACACAGTACTCGTGATCCCCAATTCCTGTGGAACTGATCCCAATCATTAGTTTTCTTCGTCTATTTGCCGCGTGATGGCCCTCTTCTTTCATGCACGAAATACTATCAACTAGGGCCGTTCTTAATGCCCGAAATCAAGTAAAAAGAAGTTCATGACAATATACAAATATGCATTATCTAAAAAAGTACAATTCTCTTATTAAAATTTTTAATTAAAATATTTTTTATTTTACTAAATTTGAAATTATCTCAAATTTTATAATAATAAATATTTAACAAAAAGATTAGTTGCTCATTTACTCTTAAATTTTCTAAATTGAATACAATTGATACATATTTATATTTACTCAAAATTTTATTATTTTCATGGGTATAAAATTTATCACTTAAATTATTATTAGATTTATATAATTTCTCATAATTCTCACCAAAAGAAACTCTTTTAACAATTTATCGAAAACTCATTTTTAAGATATTAACTATTTTACTGGTTTTCTTTTTCTTTTTCATTTTTCACTTTTAAACAAATGCTTTTTATGCAACATATATAAAATAATTATAACATAATTGAACTAGGAAAATCAAGAACAAAATCACATATATATAAAACTAGAAAAAGTAGGTACACACAATATAATAACAATAACTTGACCATTTATATAAAAAATATATATCTGCCACAAAGAAAAAAAACCATCCAAATTTAATATCATATATTAAAAATAAAAAATAAAGAGTAAACTTTTATAATAAAAGCTATTATACTTAGATGTCATTTTTTATTTTTAAATGAATTCTAAAGTATTAAAAACTAACAATGATCCACTTTTCCCTTAATATAAAATTTCAATTGACAAATATCATATATAATTAAATTGATAAATTTCAATTTACCCAAATAAACTACAATTGAAATAAGAAATGAAATAAAGATAAATTATACTCAAAATGTAATATGAGTTTCAATTCAAAAATAAAAAATTTAACCCAATCTTAAAATTTTATTATATTCATAATCAAAATGCAAATTTTTACTCAATTTTTAGATAAAAAAGTTACTAAGAAAAATCTAAAATTTCAAGCAACAAAATAAAAAATGAGACTTGAGAGAATAAATGAGATACATTTCTTACCTAAATTGGAATGATGTTGATCGAAGTAAGGATAAGATAGAATTTTTGTATTTAAGGCCCTCTCTTACCAAATTTAAATTAGAAAATTGTGAATCTTGACATTTAGCTAGAACAATTTTATTTTGAAATGCCTACTTCCACTTTTGTTTTATCTCTGAAAAAAAAGTTTTTGCATGTATGATGATTGACCTTTTTTTTTTTACTAAATTAAGATTGACATTTGATCCCTTAATAAAGTCCTTTAAAACTTTGTAAAAGAACAACTCTTTCCAAACTTGTTTTCTTTAAGTGAAAAAACTCTTATGTTATAAAATAACTTATAATTAGTAGGCCCCTAATGAGCATAGCCCCAGGCAAGGGCCCTTCTTACCCTTGCTCAGGGCAGGCCTTGCTATCAACATCAATCTATATAGGTATACGTAAAAGGCTTAAAACTAGTCTTCTATTTTGGCTACAATATGGCCGGGAGATTATTAGCTAAAGGATTATGATGAAAGATTTTGATGATAATTGTATAATATTTCAAAATTCAGATTAGATTTATTTTCTTGTATAATTAACGATCTTATTCCTAAAAAGAAATAAAATCAAAAGAAATATTTTTCTTTCTTGCACGAACCTTCATTATGAACTTACCTTATGAGGAATGGTTTATCCGAAAGGATCTTACTAATTATGAAGGACGTATATTAGCTATATGATTACTGGTAGATTTTTTGGGCAAAGATGACATTGAAGCTATTCAGATCCAGTTGACTAAGGATGCAAGATGAAGCAATGACTAGTTGGAGAAATTTACTATTTAAGGAAGAGCCAATGCAACTATAAATAAGAACAAAACGATACAGAAGCTTATGAAGCTATATTGTCAAAACTCATCAAAAACATATACATTCTTGAAAGTAATATCTTTGTAAAAAAATCTCTTTTGTGTCAGAAAGTGAAATTTTGTTGAGAGAGATTTTTGAAGCTTCTATAGAGCAAACTTCTTCTTCTTTTTTTAATTTGAGAGTTTGTAGAGGCTAGTGAAATACAACTAATATGGAAGGTTGAAAAGCCTTGAAAAATATTAACTTGTGAGATTGGAGAGGCTCGTCAAATTACTAATTGATTTTATAGTGAAACACTTAAGTTGAATACTTGGGGACTGGACATAGGCTTGGGTTGTAAACCGAACCAGTATAAATCGATTGCATCCTTCTTCTCTCTCTCTTTATCTTTTATATATATTTCTGCATTATATTGGATGTGTTCATTTCAGCAAAAGTTTCCTTCACTTTTATGATAGGTTCCTTCCGTTTTCGACTTGCTGACGGTTTCTTTCATTTTTAATAGGCGCCTTCTTTTTATTGTTTTAACATGACTCATACTTTAGTAGGCTTTTTTCATTTAACAGGCTATTATCGTCTGATAGGCTCCTATTGTTTTAATTTTTAACAAGCTCCTATCTATATACGAATTGAAAGTAATTTGTGAAATTTTTTAAGTCACACACAATTCACCCCATCTTACGTGTGTTTCTTTATCTTTTGGTATTAGAGCGAGGATTTACATTTATTTTATTTTACAGCACATGATGGGTTATGGAAAACACCTTGAGAAGTTTTGAAGGACAATCTATCTCAAAGCCTCCTTACTTTAATGGAGTAACTATTCATACTGGAAAGAAAAAATGACCATATATCTCTAATATGTAGATATCAAAGTATGGCAAACAATTAGAGTTGGAGCTACAATTTCCACTTTCGATAACTTATAAGTATAGACTGATGCTAACAGGAAAAATGTACAACTAAATGCTAAAGCAAAACATCACCTGATATGTACATTGTCTCCAGAAGAATATGAAAAGATATCCTACTGTTCTACAGTAAAAGAAATATGAGACAAAGTACAAGTCATATTTGAAGGAACAAATGAGCTAAAGAAGCATAGAATAAGTTTTTTAGTGCATTAATACGAAACTATTGGCATAAAATCGAGGGAGACTATAGACGAATCCTTCAGACACTTGAGCAGCATCATCATGGCCTTAAAGAGCTTAGGAAAAATATATCCCAATAACGAGTTTATAATGAAGATTCTGAGGTCACTGCCAAAGGAATGAAGATATATGATGATAGCTCTAGAAACGACAAAGGATCTAGACACTATTTTACTCAATTGGCAACGAGAAAATCTGATGATCCATGAAACTAAGCTTAGGCGAGATTAAGGATCCTCCTATAGAAAAGGAATGACACTAAAAGCAACTGACGAATCAAATGGTGATGAAAGTGACACTTAGTTACAAATAGACGTAGGTGATGAGTTCAACTTTATGGTCATAAAATATGTCCGCTTCTATAAAAAGAAGCTAAGAAGAAAAAAGAAGGAAACAAGAAAGCTAGAAACAACAGGATCCTATCAAAAGGCAGTAACAACAATATCAATACATAAAACAATCAAATCATAAGCTATCACTGCAAGAAACCTTGACACACAAGACCAGAATGTCCTCTTTTTCAAAAGGACAAGTCAGAGATTAGAAAATCTAGAAAGCAATGACTACAGCCTGGTCAGACGAGGATTCTAAAAACTTTGATAAAGAAGAACTAGAAGAAGTCATCAATGTTTGCTTAATGGTTGAATCGAGAGATGATGAGGTATATTATTCTAATTCTAATATTGAAGTTAATAAAATTGAAAAGTGTATATCATGAATTGCATGATCAGTGTAAAAGGTTGACAATGAAGTATTTCAAAGAAGTTGAGAAGTCCAAGAATAGTGATGCATCTCTGAAGAGTAATATTAAATCATTGGTATCTGCGAATGAGAAGTTAGCGACCAGAAATATATCTCTTGAGGTTGACTATAAGCAACAAGTTTCTGAAAAGGAAGTTCTAGAAGAAAGAGTAGCTAAGTTGGAAAATATGCTGCTAAAAAATGATTTTGATAAGGTAAGACAGTTAGAAAAAAAAGTTGCCGCCTCTAGAAAAGGAGCTGAAAAATTTCGTTGTTGGAAGAAAGAATCTGAATGCATTGCTTGGTATTGGTAAATGCATTTTTAGTTAGGTCGGAATGGGATACAATGAAAATAACAATATCAGGCCATACAAAAACTTCTTTGTTAAATTCAGCAATAGCTATAACCAAGATAGCAGGAACCTACTAAGTGGCAAAAATCATAACAACTATCATTCATCTATTTTGTGCAATTACCATGGTAAACATGGTCATATTAGTCATTCTTGTCATTTTTGTAAAAGAAAATTATCTTAGATGTATGTCTGGAGATCAAAAGTTCAAACTACTAACCTGAAAGGACCCAGAAAAATTTGGTACCTAAAATGAGATAATGCTTTATACAGATATGTTTCAAACCGGAGACAAGGGAGAATCAATGGATAGTTGATAGTGGTTATTTGAGACACATGACAAGTGAAATATCACACTTCAACTACATTGAAAGAAAAGACTGAGGTAATGTTGTCTTTGCAAATAAAAATAAAGCAAAGTTCACTAAAATCGAGAAAATTGGTATTCTGACTCTACCTCTATTGATAACGCTCTCTTTGTTGATGGTTTGAAACTTAACTTGTTGAGTTTGAGTCAACTATGTAAAAAAGGTTACAAAGTCACTAGGACTTAAACTTGTTGAACTTGTGCACATGGATTTATTCGGTCTCACTAGGACTTAAAGTTTTAGTGGTAAACATTATGGTTTTGCTCTGGTAGATGATTACTCCATATTTATATCGGTTTATTTCTTTTCAAATAAGAATGATGCTTTTGAAGTGTTTGAGAAGTTTTGCAGAAAAATCCAGATAGAAAAAGGGTACTGTATCAGTTCAATTCAAAGTGATCATAGAGGAAAATTTGATAACAAAAAGTTTGAAGAATTCTGTGACAACAATGGCACAACTCAACTTCTCTTGGCCAAGGACACCTCACCAAAATGAAGTTATAGAGAGAAAGAACATAACTTTGGTTGACATGGCTAGGACCATGCTGTGTGAAAGTGGACTACCTCATGGATACTAGGCAGAAGTAGTATCCACGACATCTTATGTACTTACCAGATGTCTTATAAGACCTATTATGAAAAAGACACCCTATGAATTATAGAAAGGAAGAAAACCAAATGTTGCTTACTTTCAAGCATTTGGGTGCAAATGTTTCGTGCTAAACAATAAAAAAGACAACATAGGAAAGTTCGACATGACATCAAACAAAGTTATTTTCTTGGGCTATAATACCGCTAGTAAAGGATTTAGAGTATATAATGAAACAATAAAGAAGATAGAAGAATTGATACGTATGGTATTTGATGAAACACTACCTTTGACAATAGTAACTGACTCAGATAATGAGGAGTGTCCAATGGTACCTAAAAATACATATGGCGATTCAAACTACGCTTATAATACCTTCGAAATCACAAAATTAAGAAGGCCCCTCTAAAGCTAGAACAGAGCAAGCTCCTTCATCTCAGCAAGAGCCTATGCAACGAAAAACACCGAGAGAATGAAGAGGTTTTGATACACATCAATATATTCTTGGAGACCCCTCTGAAAGTCTAAGAACAAGATCATCATTCAAGAATAACTTTGTGGCTCTTATCTCACAACTAGAACTAAAGTCTATTGAAGAAGCTCTACTGATGAGAATTGGACCTCAGATATAAAAGATGAACTAAGTTTGTTTGATAAGAAAAAAGTATGGAATCTGATGCCTCGTCCACAAAACAAGTCAGTTATTGGAACTCGTTAGGTTTTTCAAAACAAACTTGACGAAAATGGTATGGTGGTAAGAAACAATGCTAGACTTATAGCTCAAGGTCACAATCAATAGGAAGGTATTGATTTTGATAAAACTTATGACTTGTTGTTAGATTGGAATCAATTAGAATTTTACTTACCTTTGCATGCTATAGAAACTTCTAGTTGTTCCAAATGGATGTTAAAACTGCAATCTTAAATGGTTACAATAACGAAGAATTATTGTTAAGCAACCCCTAGGTTTTGAAGATGAAAACCATCCAGATTACGTGATGTTATTAACCAAAGCTCTGTATGGTTTAAAGCAGATTCCTCGACCATGGTATGAGAAGTTAAGTAACTTTCTACTTGAGAATAACTTTGAAAAGGGAATGGTCGATAAAACCTTATTTAATAAAAGAAAGGAGAATGATTTACTCATAGTGCAAATATATATTGACGACATAATATTTTGTTCTACTAATCCATCCTTCTATGAAGAATTCTTAGAATTAATGCATGGAGAATTTGAAATGAGTATGATGGGAGAATTATCATTCTTTCTCATAATACAAATTAGGCATACAGAAAAAGGAATCTTCATTAGACAAGATAAATACACAAAGGAACTTATTAATAAATATCATTTTGAGTAGTGAAACCGATGGATACTCACATGTACACTCAAACTAAACTTGATAAAGATGAAGAAGGCAAAGCTATGGATGAGACAAAGTATAGAGGAATGATTAGATCACCATAATATCTTACAAGCTCATGACTAGATATTATGCTTAGTGTGTTCTTTGCGCACGCTTTCAATCAAATCCAAAATAAAGTCATCTTTAAACAGTTAAAAGATTATTTCAATATCTCCACGAAACTATGGATTTTGGACTATGGTATCCAAAAACTAATTCATTTGACATTGTGGGCTATTGTGATGTAGATTATATAGGTAATAAAGTCGATCGAAAAAGCACAAGTGGTCACTGTCAATTTCTTGAAGGATGTTTAGTATCTTAGTCCTGCAAGAAACAAAGTTGCACAGCACTTTCAACGACTGAAGCTGAATATATAGAAGTTGTAGCTATTGTGCTAAAATCTTACGGATGAAGCATCAACTATAGGATTTTTCTCTAAAATTTTCTCATATTCCTATATTATGTGATAATACGAGTGCTATAAATCTTTTTAAAATGCATCATTCTAGAACTAAGCATATAGAAATCAAAGTCATTTTCTTAGAGATCATGTTTTAGAAGGAACCATTGATCTTTTGTATGTTAATACTGAGATAGGTAGCTAACATTTTCACCAAGCCACTATCTTATTTGAATTAGGCTAAAAGTAAGAAAAGTATATGCTGCATTGCGACAATGAAAGTGTTATTTGCTTAACCAGAAATCTAGCCTTTCACTCCATGATCAAAACATATCGATATCTGTTATCAATGGATACATAATGTGAGAAGAAAAACATCTAAAATTTGAATATTTTTATAAGATTGACAATTAGTCTGACGATATGACTAAAGTAATTTCAATAAAAAAGTTTGAAGATTGTTGTCATTTATTAGGCCCCTCTATAATTTTTACATCAACAAATATAAATTATTGTTGGAATCTCATAGCATAGTAAATATAATTTTCACTAATTAAAGTATTTAAAGGAAATTTCAAAGTTTATCCATGCGTGGAAAAAACTCATGAATAGGAAAAAGTTATTCAAATTTTTAAAATTTTTAATGTTAATTGAAGACTTTTAAAGACTTCACCAAATCTTTTATAAATAGATGAGAAATTATTTTTATCTCTCAAACTTGAGTATGTGTTTTTATAAAATTATGAGAAAGATTGTTGTTGTGATCCATCCTAATTAAATGAAATTTTGTGTTAAAGATAATTATATTAATGGTACTTTGATATAGTAAAAATTTTATCAAACTTACAATCTCGTAATTTTTTAGTCTAAAGGAGTTTTTTATATAAAACTTATAATATTCTTATTGCATTTACTTTCATATTAATTTAGAGTCCATTTTAATTATATAAAAAGAAAAGTATAAATTTTAGATTATTACATTTTTAATTTTTCTCAACATCTTATTTCCTTTGCAATGGCTGGTATCTTTTAGCTAGCTTCTGCTTTGGATAACTTATGTTGTTGTTGTCTATATTTAGGTTGAAATAATTTTTACTGTGACTTCTGTTGGTCTTTGTTGAGCTAATGTACTTTATGCCTTTTCTATTCTTTCTCTGCTTAAAATCTATTGGCTACTCTAGTTTTTTTTCTCTGTAATTTTGACAATGTCTAAACAAAAGCAATGCCTCGACGATCTATATTACAAGAGTATTTTGCATTTTTTACCATAGAATCTGTGAAGATATTCACAAGTTCTCTATAAACCCTTAACAAAGATTCATCAATCTGAGAACAAATTTGGGGATTTAGGGTTAGGTGTGGAAGAGTGCCTGGAAAATTCGAAGAAGAAGGAGAAAGGCAATCTGACTATGAAACTAAACACAAAACAGAAGAGGACATTGTGTTTTAGTGAAACACGTGAAAGTCATATGAAAAGCTCATGTGAGAAGTGGAAGCAGAAGAATTAATAGGTGTGGAATTAAAAAAACAGGATGCAAGTAACTTTTCAATAGCTTATAAGTACATGTAATCTGAGTCACATATGCACACATTAAAAAGGCACATGCAATTGTTATCTAATTCAGGAATATAAAGAAAGTTTAAGAGTTGCTAGAGTACTTATCTAAGGGTCCTAGAGAGAGTTTACAGACCTGTTGCAGGTGTTTCTAAAAACACTGGATCTCTTATAATTTGTTCTTTCCTCGAAGCTAGTGGAACCACTAATTGTGAGACTCTTAGATGTAGATAGCATTTAAGCTATCGAACCAAGTAAATATTGTGTTCTTCAATTTTTGCTACTTTAACATTCAGCAAAATGAAAACAATTTCCACCAATCTTTGTGGTAAAAGACAACAAAAAGATACAAAGATCTTAACATCAGTGGTATCAAAGCCTATCTTCAACTTCCTGGGTAATTCTTTGGCTATTCAAGTAATCAAGGTTCGTTAAGAAATCTGTAAGAATTTTTCTTTCTTGTCATCTTTAAACTGTATAATAAAATGGTGGGAAAAGAAATGGATGTCTTCACTGGTAAAGAAGACTTTACAATCTAGAAACTTCATATTCAAGAATTATTTGAATCTTATGACTGTTATGGTGCAATTGAAGAACAATATGATGTAGAAATAAATCCTGTTAAGAGACTCAAGATACAAAGGCTTGCAAATTGCGAGTTAATTCTCCATTTATTACCGGTTGTGATAAGTAAAATGCAGAATTGCAATACTGTGTAGAAAGTATGGTTAAAGCTTAATGATCTATGTGCTAAAAATGTTTACCTAATAAGATGACACTTTTACATAATCTTGCAAATTATAAAATGAACACTACTGTAACACTTGATGATAATTTGAATTATTTCTTTAAGCTGGTACAAGATTTAGAAGCTACATGTGAAAGGATCTCTAAAGACCATCAAGCCGTGGTTATTCTAAAAGCTTTACCATCTGAGTTCAATACTTTCAAGAAGGTGATTAAGCATGCTAGTGGAGAATCTCTCACTGTTAAGAGGGTGTTGGATTCATTAATGAAAGAAATTATGGACAATAATCCATTCAAGAAGGAACCAGAAGTGGTGTTCATAAAAAATAAACAAGACAAGAAGCCAAAAAAAAAAAATAGCAAGAAAGGAAATTAGCAGAAAGGGAATGACAGGGATAAGCACACCAAAGAACGTGAAGAAAAGAAGAAAAAGGCTAAAGGCAAGAAGTGCTACTACTGTGACAAGGAGGGGCACTTTGCCAGAGATTGTAGAAAGAATAAAAAAGATAAGGCTACACAAAGTAGAGATGCTAGGAATGTGGAGAAACCTAAGGACTCCAGTGTTGATGAAATACTAGTTAGTATTCAAGAGAGTGAAGATCTCAGCAGAGAGTGGATCTTCGACTTTGGCTGCACCATGCATGATATTCCTCACAGAGACTAGTTCACTACATTTGAACCAGACATCGCCAAAGTAAAGATGGCAGATTCTGGGCAGTAAAAGGTGGAAGGTATTGGGAATATCTCTATCATCATGTTTGATGGGAATAGGAGAACCTTAACCAATGTCAGATTTGTGCCTAGAGTTAGGAAAAATCTCATCTCAGAAAGTATGATTGACAAATAAGGCTTTCAGATAAGATCTAAGGATGGACGTAGAGAAATCCTAAAGGATGGATGAATGATCATAAGAGAAGTTGAAGGAGGTGGGCTCTATTATATAATAGGCACTACTGAAGTGAACCTAGCCACTAGAAATGGAGAGCTTGATTCAACTAAGCAATGACACTTAAGGTTGGGACATGCAGGGAATAAAAGTTTGTTGCATCTTTATAAACAGGAACTGATTCTAGAAAAAGAATTTAAGAAGATGGAATTCTATGAATCATGTGTGCTAGGAAAGCATCACAAAACTAGTTTCTAAAAAGGAGCGAAAAGGGCTAAAAAGATCGTGGAATATGCTCACAATGAT
The DNA here is from genome assembly GCA_025504915.1 of Erythroxylum reticulatum. Classification (NCBI taxonomy): domain Eukaryota; kingdom Viridiplantae; phylum Streptophyta; class Magnoliopsida; order Malpighiales; family Erythroxylaceae; genus Erythroxylum; species Erythroxylum reticulatum. The sequence goes on along the minus strand of JANSVA010370227.1, from coordinate 8,511 downwards.
CTCTGGGGGCCAGCTCAAGTGTCCACTGTAGGAGGGAATATTTTTCATATCCATTATAAAAGTCTAGGAAATTCTGGGTCTATCCCATAAAAAGGAAAGATGAAGCATTAGAAATCTTCATAAAGTGTCATACACTAATGGAAAATTAGACAGGAAAGAAGTTGAGATGCCTAAGGATAGATAATGGACTAGAATATTGCAATAAGGAATTTGAAGACTACTGCAGTAAGAAAGGCATAAAACAGTTAAAGCAACACCTTAACAAAATGGTGTAGCTAAGAGGCTCAATAGAAAACTTATAGAAAAGACCAGATATATGCTAATATCATCATATTGTTTACAATCTTTATGGGAGGAAGCTATTAAGACCGCAACCTACCTAGTAAACAAATTACATACTTCTGCTAATGAGTACAAAACTCTATAAGAAGTTTGGATGGGAAGAAGCCTAACTTGACTCACCTAAGAACTTTCGGATGTACTACTTATACATACTAAAAGGAAGGAAAGTTGGAACCTAGAGCATTGAAATGAGTATTTCTAGGCTATCTAGAAGGAGTTAAAGGGTACAAAATCCTACTACTTCAACAGGAAGGTTTCAAAAATATTATTACTAGAGATGTGATCTTTAAGGAAAATGAGTTTCCTTTGTTATGCAGGAATCTTCCAGACTCTAACCTACAAAAGGAAGTTCAAAAGCAACTTAGATCACTAAGTAATTCAGTTCCCTTCTATATACCACCAGAAGCAGAAGCAGAAGAAGGTAGCATACAATCCCATGATGAGGAACCCGTGTAAGGCCCTATTCATCATGAAAAAGGGGAAGAAGAAACAGAAGGTGAAAGTGAGGAAATAGCCTCACACACAGCTGCAAATAACTCACATGAAGCTCTACAAGATCAGCTCATTAGAAATAGGCAACCAAGACAAAGAATTCCTGATAGGAGATACATAGACTTTAATTTAGTTGAATTTGCATGTGTTGTTCTAGAATCCATAAATTGTAGGGCACCAAAAACCTATAAAGAAGCTATGAGCATAAAGGATGCTAAATAGTGGAAGTTGGCTTGTAAGAAGGAATATTCTTCTCTAATGAAGAATATGACTTAGATATTAGTGCCTAAACCACCTAAACCAAAATTAATAGAAAATAGATGGTTGTTCAAGCTGAAAGAAGGAGATATAGAAGCAGAACCTAAGATATACAAGGCTAGGCTTGTAGCAAAGAGATATAGACAGAAGGAGGAAGTTGACTACAATGAGATTTTCTCACCAGTAGTAAAGTTCAAAACTATAAGACTCATCCTAGTGCTAGGTATAATTTATGACTAGGAAATCCATCAAATGGAAGTCAAAACAACCTTCCTATATGAAAAGCTTGAGGAAACTATCTACATGAAGCAACCAGTTGGCTTTGTGGATAAGGAAAAGCTAGATTCTGTCTACCTATTACAGTAATCCAGATATAGGCTAAAACAATCACTTAAGCAGTGGAATAAGAAGTTTCATGAAGTTGCTGCTAGTATGAAGTTTACTAGAAGTTCATATGACTTTACCTACATTATAAGGACCTAGGAGAGACAAAAGCAGTCTTTATGCTAGTCTATGTGGATGACTTAGTCATTATTGGAAAAGATCTAAGTAGAATTGAAGATGTAAAGAATGAATTGCGCAAACACTTCGAGATTAAGGATATAGGAGAAGTATAAAAGCTTCTAGGAATGCAGATAATTAGAAACCAGAGGAAAGGAAATCTATGGCTCATTCAAAGAAACTACATTAGAAAAGTTCTTGCTCAGTTCAATATGGAACAAGCAAAACTAATTCCTGTCCCTATAATATCACATCTACAAATGGTTTCTAGTAAGAGTCCTAAGATAGAAAAAGAATAGAAAGCTATAGCACATTATCCCTATGATGTTGGAGTTGGAAGCATCATGTACATTTTGCTATGTACAACACCTGACCTAGCCTATGTAATTAGTATCCTAAGCAAATTTATGGCCAATCTAGGTTTTGAACACTAGCAATGGTTGAAGAGTGTTCTCAGATACTTAGCTAGAGCTATAAATTACGATTATGTTTTTCAAAGGCTAAACTAGTTAAATGCAATCAAATGTCCTTGTACGGTTTTGTGGATGTAGATTATGTAGTAGACAAAGATACAAGGAAATCAATATCAGCATATTTCGTCACATTAGCAGGAAACACAATCAGTTGGAAAGCACAACAACAATTATTAATTTCTCTGTCAACTACAGAGGTAGAATACTATGCAATTACAGATGAAGTAAAAGAGTTATCATGGCTATCAGGCATCATAATGGAAATCAACATCAACATTGCAAAATTAGCAATATTCACAAACAGTCAGAGTGCATTATACCTCAATAAAGATCTAGTTCTTCATAAAAGGTTTAAGTACATTAATGTGAGGCTTCACTTCGTTAGAGACAGAATCTCACAAGGGTTGTTCACACTGGAGAAAATACATAGCGACTCAAACCCCTCAGATTTTGGAATGAAGGATGTCACTCTAAGGAAGTTCAATTTCTGTAGAGACTATCTACATACAGGTGAAGCCCCTTGAAGATGACAACCATCGAAGAACCTTTATGTTGATCTCACGATTTCAGTGAAGCTAGGGTTTGGTTACTAAATCGCCCACAAATTAATGAACTACGTGAAGATTAATGGAGAAGGAGAGAATAAATGTGAAGATATTCACTATTTCTATATAAACCCTCAATGAAGATTCATCAATCTGAGAACAAATTTGGGGATTAAGGGTTAGGTGTGGAAGAATGTGTGAATAGTATCTGGAAAATTTAAAGTAGAAGGAGAAAGGCAATCTGACTAAGGAACTAAACACAAAATAGAAGAGGACATTGTGTTTTAGTGAAACATGTGAGAGTCACATGAGAAGCTCACGTGAGAAGCACAAGTAGAAGAATTAATAGGCGTGGACTTAAAAAATAGGATGCAAGTAACTTTTTCAATAGCCTATAAATACATGTAATCTGAGTCACATATACATACATTAAAAAGGCATATGCAATTATTATCTGATTCAAGAATAAAGAGAAAGTTTAAGAGTTGCTAGAGTACTTATCTAAAGGTACTAGAGAGAGTTTACAGACCTTTTGCAGGTGTTTCTAAAAACACTTTATCTATTGTAACTTGTTCTTTCCTTGAAGCTAGTGGAACCACTAATTGTGAGATCTTTGGATGTAGATAGCATTTAAGCTATCGAACCAAGTAAATATTGTGTTCTTTAATTTTTTCTACTTTTACGTTATGGAAAATCAAAATAATTTCCATCAGTCTTTGTAGTAAAAGACAAAAAAAAGATACAAAGATCTTAACAAAATCAAAGTTAAGTGTAGGAACTAATATAAAGAGTTGTTAGAGACGAAGAAAATTAGACAAATGTTTAGTTTCAAATAAGATTTGTTCATATTATTTCGATTAAAGTTAGGCTTTTATTCACCTTTGTGAGAACTATATTTAAATCTCATTATAGAATAACCATGTGATATATGACTAGACAAGGGATGGATCACTGATGAAGTTATTGAAACTTGAAATAACTTTCATAGTTCATAATTGGTATGGTAAGTTGATAAACGCTTTATCGTCACTATGATATATATGTTCTCTAACATAAATGAATAAAAAAGATCCAACATATAAAAATTAACATGATACAAGCATTTAATGTTTTAGGTTATTAACTGTAACTCAAGAATAACGTACAAAATAGCCATTCCTAATCTCTCTTCTTTAGCTCCAAGATTAAGTACAAACTGATATATATATATATATATATATATATATATACCAATACTACTCCCAAAATAATCATAAAAATTGAAAAATTGAACTATCAAACTCTTCTTTTGTCAAGTGCTTTTGTCTTGTGCAACTTCTACATCTTAACAAGCCTTTTAAATCTCAAAAGATAAGACTTTTATAATGCACACGATAGTCCACACAACTATTTGTGGTGACTAAGTCTGACTTTCAAGCCTCAAGATGATCGAGTGCTATGACCAAATCTAATTTTCAAGCCTCAAAACTCAAAATCGTAGAGATACATGATTTTGGTCACTTACATGATCAGTAGACACAATTATAGACAACTAACACTTTTGAAGCCCAATTTTAGTGGAATTGATCTAGTAAGTAAATCTAAAATGGGATTAAGCTCATTCTTATCCATGTGAATCTTCTTCGATTTCATCCGTTGCTCCTCAACTATATACTGAAACTAATGATACCTTAGATCAATATGTTTGGTATGAGAATTATACATATTTCTACAACTTGAATTGCTAAGGAATGGCTCCCACAAAAATTTAAACAAATAACTTAAGGTCAAATTTCTGTTATTGAGATCACCAGCCATGTTCACTTCACTGTACCCTTATAGAATTATATCACTAACTCCAAAATACAAACATTAATCTTGAAGTGTCTTACAAATACTTGAAGATCCACTTCATTACTTCCTAATGTACCTTTTCTTAGATTATATGAAAATATGCTCAATAACCTAACAGTGTGTACAATATCTGGTCTAGTGCACACCATGACATACAACAAGGAGCCAATAGTAGAGGAATATGGAATTGAAGATATATTATTGCTTAATATAAAGAATAAAATTTCTTGTACCATTAACTTGGTGCTTGTTTGAGCCCACAAAGACTCTTGTTTAACATACATACTAAATCCTCTTTCCCTTTGACTTTAAACTCTTACTGTTGCTCTATGTATATCTCCTTATTCATATCACCTTATAAGAAGGCAATTTTCACATCAAGTTGTTCTATTTTTAGATAAAAAAATCGTAAGTAGACCTAAGATAGTGCATATAAAGGTCATCTTGACTAGTAGTAGAAATATATCATCATAGTCGATACAATTTTCTAATTGTATCTCTTTACTACTAGTCTCAGCTTACACTTCACCAGCTTATCACCATCTTTCTTTAATTTGAATAACCATCTAATTTTCAATGCTTTTTTCTTTTGGGAAGCTTTACTAACTCGTAGGTCTCATTGTTCTTCAAAAAAATCCATTCCCTCTTGCATTGGCTTGAGTCAAGAGTCTTTGTCTTTAAGTGATATACTTATTGGAAATTCTCTAAATCCCACTCAATACTGACTAATAGATATTCTAAAGTAGGGTATCTTGTCAAAGGCTTCTTCTCTCTGGTTAACCTTTGAAGTTACACATACTCCAACACCTGAGCAGGTTGCTCCCCCTATTAATGATAGTCATAGACCTCTTTTACATTATCTATAGGACGTGGCTCATACGACTCATCTAAATCAAATTGCACCTAATCATTATCATTCCAACTCACATCTTTTATCTTTTTCACCTATGGGCTAATCAACATAAGTAAAAACAACTCATAGCATAGGAAAGATAATTTTCACTAATTAAAGTATTTAATGGAAATTTCAAAGGTTAACCATGCGTGAAAAAAGCTCGTGCATAGGAAAAAGTCATTCAAATTTAAAAAAACTTTAACGTTAATGGAAGACTTTTAAAGACTTCACCAAATCTTTTATAAATAGATGAGAAATTATTTTTATCTCTCAAATGTGAGTATGTGTTTTATAAAATTATGAGAACGTTTCTTGTTGTGAGCCATCCTACTTAAATGAAATTTTGTGTTAAAAATAATTATATTAATTGTGCTTTGGTATGGTAAAATTTTTATCAAATTTACAATCTCGTAATTTTTTGGGTCTTAAGCAATGTTACGAACACCATACCGGACTTGGTATCAGATTGGATTCTAGCACAATACTATACCGATAACGATTAATACTGGGTACTGTTTCGAGTAATTTTTTAAATTTATGAAATAGCCCTTGAATTTTTTTGAAAATTATAAAATGATCAATTTTCACATTGTACAATTGTACTGTATATTTTTGACCATGTCTCCAAAAATCATAATAATAAATAATAATCATAATTTTAATTTAATTTAATAAGTATTAATATATATAATTAAATTTAAAATATATTTTTAAAATATATAAATTTGAAATAAATTTTGATTTAATAATTAAAAATATATAAAATAAACATTAGTCTATAAATAATAAATTTTAAAATATTTATTTAAAAATAAAATATTTTTATTAATACTTTATTAATAAATATTATATAAAAAATTTTTAAATAAAAATAATTAATTTTAAAGTTTATTTAATTTATAATTATTATTAGTAATAAAAATATTTATTTTTATTTAAAAAATTCACAATAATTATAAAAGTTAAAGTAAATAAAATAACTAATTAAAAAAACTTTGAAAAAAGAAAGAGAAGGAAACGTAGGAGGGAGAGAGGGGGGAGAGTTTAAAATTTTTTAAAAATTTTGCCAAAATGTCTCCATATTTTTTAAAATTTTCAGTATCGATTGATATTCGATCAGTATTTTGAATACCAGTCAGTACTATCCGAAACCGTTGAGTACCGACTGATATTTAAACCTGATACAATTGACTCTCCATTTCGTACCAATTTTGATCCGGTATAAAATGGTATTCACATTCCTTGGTCTGAGCCACATCTAATTTTCATATATTTCCAGCACAAATAGATTGCTTAAAATGTAATTAATTTATTTTTGTTTTAATAAATAAGAATTTTTATTCTATTTTCGCTTGGATAATCTACCATAATATAACTTTCTTAACAAATAATTCAGCTATTGTGGAATTTTATTGTCTTCTGCAATTTATGACAAACCACGAGCACAACCTTTTTCTTACTTGAGCGCCACCAACTTTGAAATCAAAATAGACACCTCAACTGTTATACAAATTATTACAAACAAAATAAAATTTAGATATTAGCCGCATAAATTTAATATCTTCAAATTAAATATCCCTTTTGGGGAAACAATAAATAATAATTAATATTAAATAATTTAACAAAAACTTAAAAACAATTACAATATTGATTTTATCTTTGTTAATAATATCGTTGCACTGTCATCGTTATTCTTGCAACTATTTGCCAAGAAAAACATTCATAAAAATTTTTTGGATTCAAATTTATATTGTACTTTTTTTAATTTCCCTCTAGAGTAATGGCTAATGTGTATATTTTAATTGCAAACATGTATCCAATTATTTACACCGACAAGATTAGGGAACAAGATTTTTTGTCCAGTTTTATGGTGTTTTATTGTGTCCAATAAATCTCAACCATTTATTTATACGGGATTCGTATTTATTTATGTGGGACTCACTCAGAACTCATATAAATAAATAACTGAGATTTATTGGACACAATAAAACATCATAAAATTGGACAGAAAATTTAGACTTCTAACATTAGAAAGATAGAAAGTGAGCACTTCAGTTATTATGAATGGAGAGACAAATGCTAATACCCCTGCATCTGGCTTGGTGAAAGTCATTTAAAGGTAGAGAGAGAGAGAGAGAGAGTAGTTAACCAAAACAATCTCCACTCAGGAGATTAAAGAAACTCTCTTCACTCTAATCCCACACAAAGCACCTGAACCAGATGACTTTGGTGCTTAATTGTTATTGGTTGAGAATGCCATGGAGTTTTTCTCTGGTTCCGGGATGCCAAGAGAGAAGAATAAAACTCACATTTGTCTCTTTCCTAAAACTAAAAATCTAGGCTCACTTAATAATTTCAGTCTGTTGTAATACTACTTACAAAGTGATTGGACCTTGTGGGTAAGACGTAGACTAATCGAAATTTAACTAAACACAAAGCATTCCACTAGAGCCGAGTAAAGTTGAATCTTATAAGCACAAAGAAAAATGCAGTTGATTGACTCCCTCTTTTCTCTTATTGTTTAAGGTGATTCAATTTTATTTTTAATGATGTACCTTTTTCAAATAATAAAAAATATGGCATAAAGTATTAAAAATGTCAAATAATATTATGACATTTTTATTTGTTAACTGAAATCCATCTTATTCAATGAAATTGGTATTTAAAGCAATTTGAATTCTTTTAATGATTGCAGAAATAACAATAATCGAGTCTTCATTCCACCCATTAATTTTAATATTATTCAACGAGAAGCGTGACCGACTGCTGCAATTTAACTACTTTATGGTTTGGTGGGACCTGCTATTTGAAGTCGAGACTTTATTGTTGCCGTTGATCTCAGACGATTGTCATTTGGTTAGAGGTATTTGGTTGTCCCTTTTTAAAACTTAAGTCGAGTCTTCTTCAGCAGATTAATATTTTCTCGGAAGTGGTTTCAGGAGCTTAGCAACAATGTGATCCCATCGAAATAGGATAAGTACTCGAGGTGATATTGATCTGAATGAGATTGCCTCACGGGCTCATTGGTTGGTGGATGATTGGCGCTGATTCGAAGTGCTTGTGAAAAACGGTTTGCCACTTCGTAATTCAGAAATTTTGCATCATAAAACTTCGGATTAGGATAGGGGCGTAATCTTCACTACAACAAAAAGTAATAGGTGGTAAGTGTTGT
>JANSVA010370018.1:0-23482 GCA_025504915.1 Erythroxylum reticulatum | reverse complement strand
AGTCATTTTTCATGTGCAAAATTCACTATTCACATGTATGTGTATGCATGAACATATCAAGCGTTTCTAAATGCCCACTGACCACTCAAAATTACTATTCTACCCTTCCCACTAGTAATGGGATGCTACATACATGGTATGATTTATGTGAGAATGTGTTGAACTATGAGAGTGAAAGTAGGACTGTGGATAATTGGATTACTAAATGCATGAGATGTATACATATATTAATAGGTAATATGTTGACATGTGACTCGTTATCACTAGCTATAAATATATTGGCCATTGAGCTTAGTAGCTCAACCTATTATTTTCCACTGCTCAGGTGCAGATTAAGAGAATTGGTGATATTTGTAAATATTGACAACTCTAGGATTACAAACTTTTGTAATTAAGTTAGTAACTACATTTTGGGTAGCTTTATAGGCATATCAATATGAGCATTCATTGTGGGTTGTATTTTGTATTTTATATTAAGCCAATGGTGTGGCTTTTGATATGTAACTAAAGCTATTGTAATAACTTTTTGATTTAGGAATGAAATCAAGATTTGAAAAGATCTCTGTGTATTTTCATATACATCTTTTAGTTGAGTTATTGGTGGTCAGTTATGGTTGGAATTGTATGTGTAAATTTTTGTGTTGCTGGATTATTAGGATCTGGGTTTTGTCTGAGAGTTTCGTCATGGTGAGGCTTAGAGTTTGCCGCAGCGAACCTTTTTCAGGAGGGTGATATTGTGTTAAATTTTGTATTTTCACGTGACGTAATTTTCCCGAGGGGTTTTCTCACTGAATCTCGGGAGTTTGCCACGACAAAGTTTGTTTACCTAAGAGGTGCTTGGTTTCAATCTGGGGACTTCGTCGTGGCAAGGCCAAGCTTTCACCGCGGTGTATTTTTCCCGAATGGTGCAGTTGCATAACCTTGGGACTTCGCTGTGGCGATGCCAAATGTTCGTCACGATGAACTTTTCTCGAAGAGTCTTTGGAAGTGATTCCATAGTTTAGCCATGACGAAACATTACTTTGCCATGGTGAACCCACCACTGCTGTCATATTGAAATTTCTTGTAAATTAAATGTTTTCGACTCTCCTCTTGTATGAGCCTCACCTGAATGCCCTAAGTGGTCACCTTGGGATTAGTCATGGGACTCGACCCCAATAATGTGTGTCATGTTCGATGCATTCTCAATTGATTTTCTTGAGTATATGTCCTTAATCACAAATCTTGATCATTCATTCATTATAGCTTGTTCATAACTTGTTTGCAATTGGGTTATGCCTTATGTAAGTTTGGTTACCCTTAATTCATCTATCATACATTCATCAATCCTTTATTAATGCTTTATATTCACACAATTTCCCTAATTCTCATTCATTTATACTAATTCATATTATTCATATCCTTTGAATCACATTTGTATTCATAAGAACACCTTCACTCCTTTAATAACATACAAATTCTAACTTTAGGTACATTGATATCAAATATCCAATCCTTAATTTATAATATCATTTATGAACCTAAACTCATCAAATACTTAGCCAATTGATTCAACATGAAACTAATTTCATTTAAAGCCCCTAATCAAATCTAATTACACCAATGTATTGTGTCTTATCCTTATATGATTCAACAAGAACACAAAACACAATTTTTCCTCCCTGCCAAGCATTTCCATAATCATGGGAAGGGACTAATGCAATTCCTATAATCGTGGGATGAGTGAATCGAGAGTTCACCTTCACTTTCTTTCATCTTTTCTTTTAAATTTTGACACCTTTATGAAAATTCATTAATTATACCTTAATTACATCTTAAAGATACTTAAATTCCTCATCAATTCATCTTTAATTCCAATTCCAATTCAAACAATTCATTTGGTAGTTCACAAATTATGGTCTTTGAAGCATCAAAATCAAAATAGAACATAACCAATCCATTCATTAATTTCCCAGCACACATTCAACTATAATACTACAACCAAATTCATCCCTGATCAATCATCATAAATGCCATTATCACATATGTCAATAGGTTAATAAATCACTTACTAGTTCTGCTCATTGTCTCCTCAAACATCAAGCTAACTTAACCTTATGTGCAATGTTTACATCCTTTTCTTCCTAATGTTTCTATATGAACAAGTTGTGTTCTTTTAATCATAACTCTCTCTACAAAGGTCCGAATGTCATTATTATTGTGCCCTATGAAACTAAAATTCCATTAGTCTTATTATATTGAAAAATTACATAAACAATATCTCCTTTTACAATATAATCTCTATCCAAATTCTGTCCTATTTCTGGTACGAAACAAACTGGTAACCAATACTCAAACCACAATAAATCATTATCAAGAAATCTTCTAACCAAACCATTCCATAGAAGCATTAATAAGACATTAATAATAAATTTTCATGTTTTATACTTTCACTAACTCGGACTTTAAAGTCCTCAAAAATCAGGAAATAATACAAGGTTCCTATACAGGGGTCTATCACAGGAAGTATTAGGGAAATGAACATAACTCAAGATCTAGTTATTATTTTATCAAGAAACTTTCACAAAGGTCAAGCTAAGACATATATATATAACTTTCATTCTTTGAGTTTCTTCAAATTCGTGCTATAAGGATATGAAAGATAGATTGAAAGAGAAAGATGAAATTGAAACCAGAATTTCAACTTACCTTAATAACTTCTTTCCTTCTCCTCTTCTCTTACCCTCTTTCTCTCCTTCTCTTCTCATTGTCATTTTTCTCCCTCTTCTAACCTTTTGGCCAACCTTCAGTCTCACTTCTATTGCCTTTTCCATCCATTTTCTCTAGAAAATTCAAATAAAGTTAAACCAATCCATGTGTCACCATTTTATTGGTATATATGTTATCCTTCTATTGGTACATATGTTACTATTATTTTATTAGTCCATGAGTCACTTACTTTAGGCTCCACATGTCACTCATTTAAGCCTCTGTATGTCACTACTTGTAAGGCTACATATGTCATCAATTGTAAGGTTACACATGTCACTAATTGTAAGGCTATATATGTTACCATTTGCAAAGCTACACATGTCACCATTCTATTGCTCCACATGTCACAAGTCTATAACGCCATTTGTCACAAAATTAAAGGGTCATTTGTAGCAATTATGCTTAAGCCACTTGTCATCCATTTATGTGAGTCATTTTTCACTTATTCCCAATGCCACATGTTACCATTTCATAGGCCTAATCAACCTAAATTCCTATGTATCAATTTGTCTTGCTCTTTCACATTTTTCTTAGACTAGATGCACATATCACCTCATCAAGTACTCAATTGTAACAATAAATTCTCAATTCACTAATTATAATCCATTAAATCATGTTTTGGTAAATCAAAATGCAAAACATTGAGAATGCACATTCATATCACATTCTTTTTCATTTCATATTGTGGAATATGTCAATTGAGTGCATATATTATCTTGCAATATTTTCTAAATCATGATTCATATGTGTATACGAATATTATACATGTGAATGAAATGCATCTCATAAATTCTTAAATGAAATAACTCATACGACTCAATCTAATAGTTTAATCTTTTAAAAATTTTAGCAGGCAGGATATTACAGTAATATATTGTCAAATAGGGTTGTGACATATGGTCCAATGAGATTGAAACATGTGTCTAAGACTAGAAAATTCATGAAAAGGCAAATAAAGAGGGAATATAGATGACACCTTGATGACTTAACTTCATATTTTTCTCCTCTTCATTTCACCTTCTTCATCTCAACATTTTTCACTTGGCGATTCAAGCAAAACCAAAGAGGACGGGAAGGAAAAGCATTAGAAGAACTACATTGCCAATTTTAAGGTTTGGGACTTCACTTAGTTATTTTCTGTATTTGTGTATATTTGAATGTGTAAAAAGATTCATTAGGATGTGGAATGTTTTCTGGGATGTTGCTTTGGTGTTACTTTGCATAAACTTGGTTGTATATGACAAATAGTGGAATTCTGTCTAGGGTTTGTTTGAGTCAGTCACATTATTTGAGTCATAAATCAACATAAAGACTAAGAAATTGTGTGATTTTAGTTGAATATGAAACCTAAGACATAGATCTAAACATCTCTAAAAGGGACTCTAACTTAATTCTGGCTTTATGACCTTAATTGAAATTGAAAATGGTGACCAGATGTTGCCCCTATTTTGGCATAGTTTGTGAAATTTTGTATATATATCATGATTTAGAAGTTCAATCAAATGGTCTGATTATTGGTGCTATAGAAACTAGAGACATAGAGGAAAAAATTTCTAGAAAACCTTGAAACCTTGTTCTGATGTTTTCTATTATCATATTAAGGAACAAGTAGTGGTATGAATGGAGAGAATGTCTGTCACAACCGTGACATTGTTTTCGTTTATAATTTTTACCACATCTTGTCCCAGCCTTTTTGAATGTGTATGAAGCCTTTGAAACACCTACAAATAAATGAAACAGGACTTAGCATGTGTGAATTGGGTAATTAAACATTGAAACTTAATATTGAACATAATGTATGCTAAAGAAAACTTACATGTATATAAATGATTTGTATGCATATTTATTGCTCATATATGTATAATGTGATTATACAAGTGTGGTTTTGACACCCTTTTAATGGTGATAAGTTATGACTTGCATGTATGAACAAAAATACATATTTTGTGACTTGAAATGTATATCATTAACTTGTTAATATATAATTGGTGAAATTGACAAATGGTTAAAGGAAATGCTATAGTGCCTACTCTATTGTCTTGGTAGTGGATAAATAAGCATGCCTATAAGGTTACAGTGAAATTGCTACAGTTTAACACTACCGGTGTCCACAGTTTGATACCTTTGGGTATCCACAGTTTGATACCTTTGGGTATCTACAGTTTGATACCTTCGGGTATTCACAATTTGATATCTCCAGATATCAACAACACCCGTTATCCACATCCACAGAAAATATGCATGCTTAACACAGAAACGAAACTTAATAGTCATAAATAAGAAATATAGTATGACAACATGAATAATTGTTATTGGTGAGAATTTTTATTGGTTTTAATGATGAATTGTAATAATGTGTGATATATTGATAATTTGTATAAATGAGCATTGAATACCAATATTTGGCTTATAAATGTGCATTTTTGGTATATAGATAATATGTTGAAGCATATGTGCATTACGTACTTTGCTTAAGTATGCTATCATTGTTTACATGAGAATAAAATATCAATGTTTGGTTCATTAATGTGAATTTATGGTATATGAGTTGTGATATTTCTAAATGTGTGTACTTGGCAAATGATTGCTGTGAGTGGTCATCCAAACTAAGTGTTTTCCCTACTGAGCTTTCAAGCTTAGAATAGGTGTTAACCCATGTAGGTCCAAGTTGCAGAAGTGAGGTACAGGGAACATTTATAGGGACCAAAGACAATAGATAGAAGAAAAAGTACTTTTGGAATGTATTTTTAGTTACTAATGATTGCACATATTGTTGGATCCCGTTTTCGAAACCCAAACATTCGAAGACATAACAAAGCTTGTTGGCCTATAAGGGTGGCGTGCCCATAACAATTGAACATCAAACAGTTAAAATTTTGAATCACAAGTAGAATCCAATAATATTTCATTAAAGAATCCAAATAAAGTTTATATAAGCTCATTTCAAAATAAAAAATACACATGATACAACTTAATGCTTATGCTTGATATGATTCTAAAATAAAAAAAATTCCTGAATTAACTTCATTAGAAAAGTCTCTATCTGTCTTGGAGTCCCGATGTCTTGCAAAGATCGCTAATCTTCTCTTTCTCCACCTGACGAGGGAATCATGGGGTGAGCTACATAGCTCAGTGGCTAATATATTTATAGCCATTGGAAACGAGCCACACAATCAAACATATATATATGTACATTCATATATTCATATACGTCTATACCTTGTTGGGCTAGTAATTCAATCATTCACAATTCAAATTCACCATTCATAGTTGAACATTTCATCACATAGAACATGTCAAGTGTAATTAATCATCAAAACATAACACTAAATCTAGCATCATAACTTGACAAATCAAAATGCAAATGCACAATAATTGGCTCGAGGGTTCCGTGAAACCAAACAGAGAAACCGAAGTTTACTTCATGAACAAAAAAAATTCACTTTTTAGATTTTGTGTGCCACAAGCGGGCAGCCGAGAGAAGGCTTTATTTGATGTGCATGTGACTACGAAACGGTTCCTCTCTCGCTCAAACAGAAGCACATAATTATGCTCAAATCATTTTATCAAATGCTTTTATACTTTTCAAGCTCTTTCCTTTCTTTTCATTTATACAAAATGCCATGATAAGGCATAACATGACCAAAATTACAATTCAATTATATCAAAATGTCATACTTCTTTCCATGCATAACTAAGATGCATCATAGTAATTCACAACCTTCACGACAATTCAAATTCACGAAATTTAAGCATAAACACATAAGTAGGGCATTTGCCCATCATGCACCAACTATAAGCATATTACCCACCTTATTTGCTTGCAAAAAAATCCAAGTCAAGGTTTTCTTTCTTCTTACTCTTAGGTAGAATTGTCTTGGTTCCCTGAAACAAACCAAGTCTTATTTAATAGGAATCCAATAGAAAATGTCACAATGTAAAATCACTAAAATTTATTATAGAATGCTTAAACCCAAGCATTTTCTAAATTCTATGAACTAAAATTCTTTCAAAAATCCGAAAGATCCAAAATGATCTTAGCTTCATTCTTCACCAAATGAAGGGATCTTTAGCTCAAAGGGAAGCTCTTCTCTTCCTCTACTTTCTTCTCTTTTTGATCCACTTTAAAATCTCTCATAAAAGCTAAGATATCAAGAGACCCTAGCTCAAATCTCTTCTTCTCTCTCAACCACCAAAATCTCTCTTCTTCCTCTTTCTTATTTCTCTTCTATGAATCTAGTTTCTTTTAGAATGCCAGACAACACTTCTTCTTCCAATTATATCCTTGATGAGTGAGAAATGTCCCATTTTCCCTTCCATTTTTTCCTTATGTCTTTTTATGCTTAAGTGTCTTGCCAACAATATCCTTGAACATTCTAACATATCTCTTTCTTCTAGAAAAAATGTTCTCCCTTGTCTTAAGTTTCCAATAACACTTAAATCAATCCATTCAGTTCAGAATTCCAAAAGTATTACCCTAAACATTTTTAGGCTGTTCTTATATTGAAACAGTACGTTATGCTTAAATTCCTCCCATTCATACTATTTTAACTAATACCCTTATTTTGATTCAATTCATCTTTCTCATATCAATACTAAATGCTATCAAGCTCTATGGAGGGACAAAAATGTGTTAAGAAACTATCGGTTTAAGAATCATTTCATTTGGAGCTAGGATAACAAAGTTATGATCGAAAGAATTAAATAAAGGTTTTATCCTCAAACATATTGAACTTATCTCAAGAAAAATGGAATAAATCTCTTTAAAAATGTCCAATCAAAGTGTTCTTTTGATTATCTGAAGAGGGCTTCAAGATATGCAACTTTCATGAAGATTTTGAAGATAAATTCAATCATCTGAAGGATAAAAAATGGACTAGATGATAGGGCTAGATGAAACCAATCAAAAAGCAAACAAATTAAAAAAGTAGACGAAGCAAAGACAGACAAAGCAAAGTAGACGAATCGAAAAGTAGACGAAGCGAAGCAAACGAAGCAAAGACAGACGAAGCAAAGCAGACGAAACAAAGAGTAGACGAAGCAAAATATAGACGAAGCAAAGTAGACGAATCAAAGTAGATGAAACAAAGAGAAGACAAAGCAAAGCAGACTAATCAAAGTAAACGAAACAAAGAGCAGATGAAGCGAAATATAGACAAATCAAAGCAGACGAAACAAAGAGCAGATGAAGCAAGATATAGACGAAGCAAAGCATATGAATCAAAGAGCAGACGAAGCAAAGACAAACAAAACCCGAGTCAACTTAAGATGAAGCAAAGTCAACTTAAGACGATGCAACTCCTAAGATGAAACGGGGTCAACTTAAGATGAAGCAAAGTCTTAAGACGATGCGAGTTTAATTTAAGACGAATTAAAGTCTTAAGACGATACAGGGTCAAATTAAGATGAAGTAAAATCTTAAGACGATGCGAGGTCAACTTAAGACGAAGAGTCTTTACAGACGATACATCTTTACAGACGATTCATCTTTACAGACGATGTATCTCTTAAGACGAATGACATCAGTATAGATGATATGACATCATTACAGATGATACGACGTCATTAGAGACGATATGTCCTTACAAACAATACATCTTTATAGACGATGCATCTTTTAAGACGAATAACATCATCACAGACGATATGATGTCATTATAGAAAATACATCTTTATACTCCTAAGCATTTCCCTTTCTAAGGACCATAACTTTCAATCCAGAGGTCCAAAATTCCTATACTATATATTGTTGGAAAGCTATAAAAATAAGCTACGACTTTCCACATCAACTACCAATTTTGTCTCCAAATATTTCCTTAACACATCTCATACCAAAATCATCTTTTCTACTTCATTTACTCCTCATTCTCAACTCAATATCATCCATAAAGAAATTATAATTCATGATTAATCATGAACATCAATAACAAAACATACATATATATACATATTCTTTATCAACTTACTACACAATTTCAACTTCACTTTCACTCAAATTCTTCCCATTTCGTAGTTTCTCATCTACTAAAAAAATCAAAGCAAAACATGAATCTATCACACTTCTCATTTACTACTTCAAATCTTCTAAGAAAAATTTCGGGGTCTAACAACTTAAGTCATCTTTTGTACTTTATCCGCAAATCTATTTTCTTAATCATCTTTATTGAATACATATACCTCTCATTTTAATCCCAAAGTAACATTTTTGCTAATCAAACTCAAAATTTCATATTCATTTTCAATTCCTTTATAAGATTCACAACCCTAAATCCTCAGTTTTTGGGCTTGGTTAATTCTTTCATGTGAAACCAATCTTAAATTCAATAGCTAAGGATACTTCAATTTGCCCAAATTTTATGCTTTTTATTTCACTAAATTTAGTAACCTCAATATCTGAATTCATGCTTTACTGTAATTGAGATTTCTGCTTAATGCATCAGATACCATAGTAGCTTTATAGGAAAATATTCATTTGTACAATCATAATCTGTAAGTAACTCTATTCATTGTCTTGATTTTATATTCAATACTTTCATACTCAATAATTACCTCAAATTGAAATTGTAACATCCTGTCCCCATATTAAGGGTTAGAATTTAGATTCCAATAATTGAGAAATAGTAATGAGAGGATAGAAAATTGCTTTTTATGCTCATGCATAATGTCAGTATATATGCATGTGGATTTGAATTCTTGCACACATGAAAATAATTGTACATGCACTCATTAACATTCCGGGTATATTGAATAGTAATGAGATAGATTAAGAATTGTGGTTATAGTGAATGAGTTGAATGAAATGGAGTAGAAAGACTAGAAGTAAAAATTTCAGCGTTGGATTTAGTGAAGGAAAATATGTTGGAGAAGTTTACTGAGAATATATGGTATGGAATTTTTGGATAGTGGAGTTGAAATTTATGATCCTTATAAGGGGAGATACTCGGGAGTATGGTTTGTATCGTCTGATGACGTATCGTCTTGTGAAGATGCATCATCTGGTGAGGACGGATTGTCTTATGAAGACGCTTCGTCTTGTGATGACGTGTCATCTTGTGAAGGCGCTTCGTCTTGTGATGACGTGTCATCTTGTGAAGGCGCTTCGTCTTTTGAAGATGCTTCATCTGGTGAGGATGGATCATCTAATGAAGATGCTTCGTCTTGTGATGATGTGTCATCTTGTGAAGACAGTTCGTCTGGTGAGGACGGATTGTCTTATGAAGACATCATATCATCTAGTGCACTGTTCATTTGTATCGTCTGGTGCACTGTTCATCTTGTATTGTCTGGTCTAAATTGACTCTCTAGATGATAGAATTTGCCTTTAAGGTCTTCATGAAAGTTATAGACCTATAAGTCCTTTTTTGAACTATATAAGAATTAACTTGATCCGATATCTATAGTGAAAGTTATGCTAGTTGCCCTAAAAGAAAAAGGTTCCATATGATTGAGGACAGAACCGTATTTGATTCTTTCAGCCATAACCTTCTCATCTGACCTCCAATTGGAGTGATTCTTAGACCAATAAATTCCTAAAAAAATTTTCTGTCTCTCCACAAAAATTGGTAGCATTCTGAATCGAATTGAAAAAGGTTGATCAAATGAAATTATGGATTCTGTTGGAACAGTGAAATAGGATTATCTTACTGAACATACTTCAATGTTTTCATTATATCTGGATCTATAGGATTCCAAATGAGATGATTTTTTATTTGGAGTGAACTGGAGACATAATACATAGAGGAACATTTTCTAGAAGAAAGTGTTGTGAAATCACTTCAGTATCGTGGCGAAAAAGAACATGCAAAGTTGACCCGAAATGATGTTTTTATGGGAAAATCTGAAAGTGAATAAGGGGTTATGACTTGTGATTTCAGTGGTTTTATTAAGTCCTAAACTTAAGTATAGATTATACTTAAGTAGGTCTTAATGAAGGGAAGTGGATAAGTGGATGAGAATTGGACAGGTGTCCTAGCTAAAGTTAAGCTTTAATAACCTTGAAAGACAAGCTGCTGTCCTTGTCTTTATCCTTCTTGAAACTTCTCTTTCTAGAGTTCCTCTAACACAGAGTTTTTCATCAAATTTTTACCAAAGTTAAATCTTGCTTTTTTCTGTTTGTCATCACTTCCACTTTGATATTTCTTTCTTCTACCCTAAGACAAACCAAACCTTCTGTTAACTTTCAAGTTGATGTACGTGGTTGCATAAGGGATTAGGGTTACGTGATTGGTGCAGATGTTGGAGCTTCAAACAAGACAAGTGTCCGCATTAAGGCGTTTCCAAAAATTGGAAGCACATGCTAACCTAGAGCATACTGTGAGTAGACCGAGATGGTCTCATTTCATTGTTTATTTTGTTTTGATTTGTATTGATTAACTACTGAATGCTCATATAAATGTGAATGATTGTATTGATTTCCGGACAGAAGATTCGATGATTGTGATGTTGATTGGGATATTGAAGTACTACTTGTATGTGAATGAGATGAGATAAGTTTGCATAATATGATTGTTAAATGCCGGACTACAGTTCAATGACAAATTTGTTTAAAATGTGCATTTACATATGAATGAAAGCGTGATTCTCAACTTTATGTTAAATGCCAAACTAAAGTCCGATGATAAGTGAATATGATTGCATGAGTATATGCAAATGTGATTGATGCATTCCATTTCATGAATGCATGAAATATAATGACAGTTGTGACTTGAGTAGCCACTGATCAGAGCTTAAAACTCAATGTGTGAAAAAGAGCCTCGAGCTCAAAAGTGATTAAGAGCCTAAGGCTCACTATAAAAAATGAGCCCTGTATCCCCCCAGCGAATAAGAGAGTTAGTAATGAGCTCAGTATCCAATAGACACGGAACAGTTTAGGCACTCGGTCACAATAAACTAAAAATTGGAAAGTGGGTCTCATGTGCACTACATATGCATAAGATGAATGATTAAAGTGCATTAAATGTGAAGTGTGAAATTTTGTGAATGTCAATTATGTGTTATGTGACTGGGTGAGACATTGATGATGGTCACTCATTGAGTTCGCAAAACTCGCCCAAAATTTGCAAATATTTTTCAGGATCAGAAGAATACCCCGCTAGGCAAACGAGAGTATACGTACAGCATACAAATGAAGGATAGAAGTCAGGATCAGTTCACTTCTGCATTATATTTCTTTATTTTTTTATTGAATTGTATATTCCGCAATTTTTTGTACAATATGTATTTTGAAAAGTTTTGTACAATGTGTATTTGAATTATGTTGAAATGGAAAGACCTTAGGTCTAAAGTGTTTTGTATTTGTGAAAGGGCCCAAATGGCTATTGAAAGTTTTATTGATTGTATTGTTATGATTGAAAAAGTTTATGAATAAAGTGGGCCCGAATTTGTTTATTATTTCCGCATATGTTTTTTATTGTTTCAAAAAAATTATACTAAATTTTGAATTGATTGAGTGCTCTAGCATGCCACCCTCACTGGGCATGGGCTCGGATATCACCACGATATCGGGTTCAGGTCCTATAGGAGTGGAGTGTTATAGAAATGATCTATACATTTCTGAAATGTCTCTGTACGTCTAATGTCTTCAAGCTCTCTAAGCAATCAATATTGTAGCAAATTCTAGATCACATATCAAAATCACTTATGAGACTTTAATTGTCTCTATGCATACAAAATCACTTTATATTGTTGCAACAGATTGTATCTTAATCTCCAATATGAAACTTCATTATATGCTGCAAAATCTCCAAACCCAAATTGCATAATTAACATCGGTATTATAATTCCTCAAAATTCTATTTACATTCATCACCAATATGATTTATACATTTTCCATTAAACATTTTTATCAAAGGGTTATGATTAGTAAAATTCCTTGATAGTTTATGGTAGTATCCATTATACAACTAGTTCTAAAGAACTCCGAATCTCTCATATATTCCTTATAGTTTCTCACTTGATCATTATTTCCACTTTCTTTGGGTCTCCCAATATGTCATGTTCAGATAAAATAAAACCCAACATTTTATTTAATCAAGCTAAGATTCACTCTTATTGCTCTTGGCATATAACTGTTTCTACCTTTATGATATGTAATATTTCCTTAATGTTTAAATTATTTGCTTTATTTTTCAAATGCACTCCAATTATCCTCTATGATGATAGTCACTAATTGATCTAATTTTGCTCGTATCACTTTTATCTTTAATAACATAATACTGTTGAGGGCATTGTTAACTCCAATAGATATAACCCAAATTTTCTTGTGCCCATAATTTGTTCTCTTAATTCTTTAAGAATCTAATTCCTCAATGAGGTAATGTTATCTCCCATTTATTTCAGTTTCCCAGTTGACTTCTTTCTCGAACGATTTTGTCAATTCCTTCGATTTCCTCAAATTTCACATTGAATTATTCTAATGTCTGCTCATTCATACTAGTTTCTCCACACATTTAAATTTATTTGCAATCTTAACTTCCCGTGTTTGTAACACATTCGTTAGATCAAATTTGTATCTTCCGAACATATTTACACAGAATGTAATGTGGACCTATATTTTCCTCATGTTAGCAATTAATTTCTCCTTAAATTCAATAATCCAATCATATAGTTAGATACTTTACATCAAACAAAATGCATACATTCTCACTAGCATATTTTACCTTTTATGCTTGAGTCTCCGCTAGGGATATGACTCCAATATTCACTTTTGATTCATTACCTATTCATTTCTGATTTGTTCCTTCATTGATCGTTCTAAGAGTAAACTATCTAGTCTACTTACTCTAATTCAGTGAAATTAATGTAACCTTTATCAATCCACTATTATCATTATTGCTTATCAGATATTTTTAGTAACATCAAAGAGATCAATATCAACTATTCATAATATCTCTATAAGATCAATTTTCTTTTTATCATAACTTATATGATAAGAATATCCTTTCTAATAAGGCTTAGTAAAGCATTAAGTAATTCATTTACTCTAATACCTTGGTATATATCATCAAGATCATTCCATCTTTTTTACAGATGTCTTTAAGACAATTCACCAATTAATAACTTATGTTCAAGATACCTTAATCTCATTTGATTCAGGACAACAATTCTCCTTTTATGTCCATCCTCGATCGTGGGGACTGTGCCACGATTGTGCCCTTCTTCTCTTTTTACACAAAATTCATCACCTATAGTAACATCATTAATAATGTCAATCTATTCTAAGTTGATCACTATTAGCACTTTCATGTATTACTCTAATTCATCTTAAACTTTGAAGTATGGGAAATATGACTAACAATATTCAATAAGTTATAGATTGCTTCTGATATTCTCCCACACATATAATACATATGTGCCCAATATTCTCACTTGTCATGGTAATACCATTATCAGATATGTCACTCACGATAACAAATTAACTTAACTTTGTGGGCTTTCGCTTACCTCTTTCTCATTCTTGCATAAAATCCTAGCTTATATGCATTTCTAACTTTCTCCTTACTACACATCATTCATCTCCTATAAATTCAATTATGTCTATTTCATTTCCTATATATATATCCTCAATCAATTCAGAATTATTGATGAATAATTATTATAAGATTTTGGTCTCAATTCCCTTAATATCTTCTTATACTGAATCACAAACTCTTATCACAAAACTCACACAACCCTTCTATGCTCAAGTTCAATGTTTCAAGGTCACAGAAAAATTTATTTTCATTCAACTTGGCTTGTACACTTTATTCTGATCATTTCTATTTATATCTTTATTTTTCTTAATCAACCCATCACAATGCATTCACATCTATATCACATTCGAGGGTATATCACTGCAGTACAAAATTGATGTCCTATCCAATAACACATCCACTAATACAAATGTTGTGAATCCCTATCTATCATATCAAATCATATAATATTTCTTATTTATTAATATCCACAAACTTTCTTTTTCTCATATTCTAACAAATCATCAGTCTCTTCACTATTTCTATCTGCTCAAACTTTTAACACATGCTCATGTGTGTGACTCATATGCATGCAACTCAAACTGGGGATCGGTTGTTACTGTTTGCTATGACATGACCAAAATGCATATACCTTTACACATATTTCAGAAAATGCCCATATAAGATAGTAATTCTGGGCTCTGATACCACATTGTAAAACCCCGTCCTTTTAAGACACGCACCCAACATCCTGAGTGATGTTCAAGTGCATACCCCACAAGGGTGGCATAGTAGAACAGTCAAGCTCCCAGACATTTGAAATTTAGTACAAAATTTTTTTCTATATCACATACGTATGTGGAAATAAATCATTCAAATCGGGCCCAATTTAGATACATAACACTTTTAATCATAATGTCATTACATTGCAAAATCATTTACAAAATATTTCCAAATTTTGGAAGTTAATACATACAGAAACATATTCAAATACACATTATACACTAACTAATCTCGACCTCTATCCTTCACTTGTATGCAATCATTTTACTCCCGTTTACCCAACGGGTTAACTCTTCTAATGCCTGAAAAATATTGCAAAATTTGAGTGAGTTTTTACAAAATCAATGAGTGACCATCCTCGATGGCTCACTCAATCACATAACACATATCATTCATACAAACCACATTTATCACAAATTCACTTGAGACATATTTCATGTTTTACATTCAACACCTTATAATCATTCATATCATGCATATACAGTGCATATGAGACTCACTTTCTATTTATTAATTTGTTGTGACCGAGTGCCTAACTATCATCTATCCATTGTGGATACCGAACTCATTAATAACTATCTCGTATCCGTTGGGGATACCAAGCTCATTTTATATAGTAAGCCTGTGGATCTTATACACTTTTTGAGCTCTAGGCTCTTTTTCACAATCTAAGCATTAAGCTCTTTTTCGATGGATACTCCGGTTATAACTGCCTTTATATTACATGTATTCATCTAATGGAATGCATCAATCACATTTTATCACTCAATCACTTTCACATATCATCAGACCATAGTCCGACATTCAACAATGAAGTTCAGAATCACTTTTTCAAACATATGCAAAAGCACATTCAGAACACATTTACTATTGGACCGTGGTCCGACATTTAGCAATCAAATTGAGTACACTTATTTCATTCAAATTCACATACAATTAGCACTTCAATATCTTTACATTTAGCAAACTCCTTAGACATTTACTGTCCAGAATCAGAACAATCACGTTCATAATCACAAACTCATAATATGCACAAACAAAAAATAAGTAAGATCATCTAGGTATACTCACAGTATGCTATAGATAAGCAATTGCTTCTTTGATCTAAAAGCACCTTAATGCGGATGTTTATCTTGCACATCACAATTATGCAATACACAGCACGTTGCACACATATTAATAACTTTCCATAATTATGAGCATTCAATAATGCACAATGCACAATACCTGTTTATGACAATCTAGGGTATTTTTCCATTAGTCTCATCACATTATCAATCCAATATCAAGACTCACCTAAGTAAAAACTATACTTAGGGTTCATGTCTCAATCAAGTCTCATACTCCTCTGGTCAATTCAGATTTTTCCTTAAGTATCAATTCAGGTCAAATATTCATGTTCTTTTAGACCCTGAAAATAAAGTAATTTGGAAAGACTTTCTTCTTGAAAGTTGTTCTCCTATCTCTTAAGTTTCTAATGACACGAAAATTATTCAATTTGGTTCAGAAATCTGAAAGCTATACTTCAAATAATTTTAGATTGTTCTTATACCAAAACAATACATCATACTCAACTTCCATCCAGAATTTGAAAGTTTTAGAGACTGAATGAAAATTAAATGTCTTTGTGTAATTTGTATTCCTATTTCTGTAGTTTACTCCAAGTTAAAAATTATCTCATTTGGATCACCACAAGTCAAGATATAATAAAAATACTAAAGTATGTTCAGTGAAATATCCCAGTCCATACTACTTTAACAGATTCCCTCACTTTCCTTTCAATCAGTCTTTCTCATCTTCCAATTTTATAGATCTTATAACATCCAAGAATCCTTTTTTAGACGAATGATTGATCAATGAAATTGTCAAATGATTGATCAATGAAATTGTCAAATGATTGATCAATGAAATAGTAGGATGAAGGATCAATGAAACAGACGAATGATTGATCAATGAAGTAGTCCAATGATTGCTCAATGAGACAGTAGGATGAAGGATCAATGAAACAGATGAATGATTGATCAATGAAATAGTCCAATGAATGAAAAATGGAATAGTAGGGTGAAGGATCAATGAAACAGACGAATGATTGATCAATGAAATAGTGCAATGATTGATCAATGGAATGAACGAAGTTATCTAGTCTGAATGGATCAGACGAAGGATGATCAAAGTCACAGATGGATCATCTTAGACGAAGTGCTTAAGTCACAGAGGGATTGTCCTAGACGAGGTGTTTAAGTCACAGATGGATCATCTTATATGAAGTGACTAAGTCATAGATGGATCGTCTTAGATGAAGTACTTAAGTCACAGATGGATCATCTTAGATGAAGTGCTCAAGTCACAAAGGGATTGTCTTAGATGAAGTATACGCGTCTAATCAAGACACAGATGAAATATATGCTTTTAAGCAAGATGCAAGCAAGGTACACGTGTCCAAATAAGATGCAGATGAACTATATGCGTCTAAGCATGACACAGGTGATGTACATGTGTCCAAACAAGACACAAAAGAAGCAATTATGGGATACACTTAGACAAATGGGCTTCGTTTAAGTCAAAAAATGTAATTGTAGAATATACTTAGACAAAGGATTTTGTCTAAGCAAGATGATGCAATTACAGAATACGCTCAGACAAAGGGGCTTCGTCTAAGTCAGACGATGCAATTGTAGAATATACTTAGACAAAGGATTTTGTCTAAATAAGACGATGCAACACAATTCCCTTATACTCCATCTGTCTCTACAAGTCTCATATCATCTCCTTATAATTTCTAAAGTTATCTCCAAAATTCCTCACTATTATTATTGTTATTTCTATTTCCATTTATAATTGTCTTATCACTTGGCATTTTCCCTAAAATTCACCAAACTTCTAATCCAACTGTTTTTACTTCTCCAATTCGATTTTCAATACTAATAATTCTCAATTGTCATATAAACACATTTAAAATCAATTTTACCCGAATTGTCCATGAATGTATGTACAGTCATTTTAATGTATGCAAAATATTCACATTCACGTGCATGTATGCTAATATTGTACATGAGCATGAGACACATTTTCCTTCATCTCTTGTATTTCCCATTTTAGCCTGAATGTGAGTAATGGGATGTTACATTCATAGTCTTATACATAGATGTACCAAAGCTTGTATCAAGTTCTAGAAAAAAATATAAGATCCACATCCTAGGGTATGATCGTGCCTTAAGTTATGTTCATGATAATCACCTTTATCTGAAAAAGCATTTTGGTATATTTAAAACTTTAAAAAGATTAAAATAAAAATAAATCAGGAAGTTATAACTAGAGTGGAAAACTTCCATCTCTCTCTTTGATGACCTTTCCTTGTTACTACTTTGTTCCTTCTTCCTTTTCGTTTTGTTCCTTAATTTTCCTTCTTTTTGCCTTTTATTTTTCCTTTTATTTTGTTTGTTTGGTCTCAACCCTATTGTTATCTTCTTTCTTTTTTTTATACTACTTTCTATTGCTTTAGATTCTCCTCAGTTTCTCGTCTTAATGTTTAGCTCTCTAGCTCCTCTCTGTTTCCTCCTTTACTGCTCCTTTTCTACTCCTATTTTTTGGGTCTTCACCTGACTCCTTCCAAATTCTTTGGTGCTTCCGTCCTTTAGTTTGGCTCAAAGGTATCAAGATTTTTCTATGTCATTTTTTGTTCTTTCCTTATTTCTTATTATCATTTTTGGAACAGTATTTTAAAATCCCTTCTCTTTAATGCCTGAAAATTTTCCCTTTTTAGCAATATGGCCTTAGTCACTACTGAACTTAGTTAGGCTCCCAATCCTTTAGACATTTTCCTCCTCTTCCTTTAAGAAATCACATTTCCCTTTTTTCACATCTATCTTTATAACTTTTGAGCCTAACTGACTCTCTTTATGGAAAAGATTCATCTCTCCTGTCTAGTGAGTCTACTCTTTTTCCACCTTTTCCACCTTATAGCTTTGATCCTTCCTCCTCCCTAAAAAGTGGTAGCCTTACCAACTCCTAAGTTAAACAACCTCCATTTTGCCTTATCTTTTTAGGCCTTAACGCCTTAACACAACTCTTAATTAGAAATAAGATCTAAGGGAATCTTCCAAAATTTCCTTAAATATGCATTGTTGGCCCCCAAATTTTTTCTCTAGTTAAGCATGATTTAAATAAATTATATGGTTTTGATAGATTTAATTTTGGAGTTTAATTGTTATGTCTATGTTAGTAGGATTTATTTAATTAGTTGAATTAAAAGTGGTAAGAATGTTCGAGGGCATTTTTGGAAGATCACTTAAGGATAAAGAACATAAGGCATATAAAGAAGGGTAAAATGGACATTGCACACTCATTAAGGGTAAAAAGGGGAAGAAAAATTGTTGTCTTGCTTTTAAGAGGATGAAAATCACGAATTAAAGATAGAAAGAAGAGAAGAAACGAAAATAAGAGAGAAAAAGGAGAGGTTTCGGTTATAAGAGAAAGTAAGGGAGAGAAAGCTAGGGTTTCTTCATTTCTTAGTTTTTAAGAGGGATTTTGAGGTTGTTCAAGAAGAGAAAAAGGTAGAGGAAGAGAAGAGCTTTTATTAGTGCCAAAAAACTCTTCATTTGGTGAAGAATCAAGGTAAGCCCATTTTAGATCTTTTGGATTTTTGAAAAGGTTTTAGTTCAAGAAGCTTAGGAAAAGTATAGGTTTAAACTTTTTATGATCAATTTCATGCATATGTTTCTTTGAGTCCCCAAATTGGAGCTCCTATTGAATTGGTAATTTTGTCAATGTTAACGAAATCAAGAGAGGCAAGAGGAGTAAAAAGGAGAGGCTTTTTAAGCAAGCTATAAGCAAGGAACTTTAAGGTGGGTTACATGTTTATAATAGATTTAGTGAGCCGTTAAAGTTTTCTTTTAAATCAAGAGAATAAAATGTTTTCAATTTCTTCATAAATATTGCATATATTACTTTTGAATGATTTCATAAATTTCCATATGTTTGGTGTGTGATTTTGATTTGATAAATTATGAAATGTACGTGGAAATTGTTTTTGAAATATTTCATGCTCATGAAAAACAAGTTTCCGAAATGTGTCATTTTGGGCAATATGTTTAGAAGATGTGAAATGCATAATTATGTGAGTTTGGGATGGTCTCCTAAGTTAATTCAAGTGCATTTTGACCAAAGACTTTTCCCGCCTACCTGCTAGTGATATGGAGCTCCTTCACAGACTCTCCTAAGTTCATAGCTATGCAAGACCATTAAGTGGGATTGTGTAGTACATTATGTTTTGGATCCACCCAAACTATTTTAATGTGCTTATGTGTTCATGATTTTGTGAACAAGTTGATGAATGCATAAATTATGTTGTTTGTAAATTGGATCTTATGACAAGAATTTGACAAACATGTGCTTTATAAACTCAATATGATTTGTCTCAACAAAAGAATGTTTTCAAGGTTTTGCTTATTTCTCCATTATAAACTTGTTACCCACGAGCTTTCAAGTTCACCCCAATTCCTTCCCATCTTCATGTGATGAGAAGGAGATCAAGTGATCGAGAGTCAAGGCATCACTCTGGATTTGCATGTTTTGTTTTGTTTTATTTTGGAGTAATTTATGTAAAATAAGGTTGTAGTTGCATTTTGAGCAATTATTATTCAAGTATCTTGTGTATTTTGGGATTTTGCGAGCTAATGTATTGTGGCTCAAAAATCCCATTGAAGTTTTGTAAAACACTTATATTATGATGTTAATGAAATCGGAATTATGTATGGATGATGTGAGATGAAATTAGGTATGCTTGAAGTTATCAACTTGAGATGATGAATCTTGAACATGAATTCTTGTTATTCATATAAGTGAGATATTATGGAAAAGAAAGATAGGATTTTTGTAAATGATGAGGATTAGTTGTAAGTGATGAGTCAAATAAGTAGAGACTAGAGAAGTTAATGAAATAATGGTTATTCCCAGGACATTCCATATTTGTACAGTGCAAATTCCAAGTCTTCCATAAGGGTCAAATTGGTGTTCTGACTTCAGAGGAAAATCTTGATTGATATAGGCTGAATTAGACAACTTTGCCTCTTTGAAATTGTAGATTATCTTTCTAGCTTTCCCATGGTATATAGTATGAAATTTTTGGGCATCGGAGTTGAAAGTTATGATCATTTGAAGTTAGTGATATAGAACTTTTCGTGATGTGAGGAAGCTCTTATAGAATCCCTTCATCTGATTCAATCTTAGACTGAATCCTGTTGTTTGATTCATGCTTCGTCTAATTTAGTCTTAGGCTGAATCCTTTTGTTTGATTGATCTGATTCAGTCTTAGACTGAATACTCTTGTTTGATTCATAATTCATCTGTTGTAGTATTAGACTAAATCCTCTTGTTTAATTTGTCTGATTCAGTCTTAGATTGAATCCTTTGGTTTGATTTGTCTAATTTAGTCATAGAATGAATCCTCTTGTTTAATTCATGAACTGCCTGCTTCAGTCTTATACTGAATCCTTTTGTTTGATTCGTCTGTTTCAGTCTTAGACTGAATCCTTTTGTTTGATTCATGATTTGTCTAATTTAGTATTAGACACAACCCTTTTGTTTGATTCATCTGATTCAGTCTTAGAATAAATCCTTTTGTTTTATTTATGAGTCTTATACTGAATCCTCTTATTTGATTTGTCTGATTCAGTCTTAGACTGAATCATTTGGATTGATTCGTCTGATTCAGTCATAGTCTAAATCCTTTTATTTGATACATGATTCATCTGCTTCAGTCTTAGACTGGATCCTTTTGTTTGATTTGTCTAATTCAGTCTTAGATTGAATCCTCTTATTTGATTCATGATTCATCTGCTTCAGTCTTAGACTGAATCCTTTTATTTGATTCGTCTGATTCAGTCTTAGACTGAATCCTTTTGTTTGATTCGTTTGATTAAGTCTTGGACTGACTCACTTCGTCTGATGACCATAACTTAGCACTTTTTGGTGCTTTTAAGGCGGGACAAGCCCTAGAACGAAAAGTTACTTTAGACAGCATGCATGAGTTCACTCTAAGTAAACTAGAATGGTTCCACCTACTCAAAACTAAGAGGGGATGCCGCCTACTACTAAAATCCCGGTTTTTGCAACAGTTGCGTTCTTCTATGCAAGAATCAGACTTAGAAAGAATAAAGAAGTTTGGACCCGAAAAAGTATGCTTAGGCAGTTCCTTCAGAAGCATTAGATTCCTAACACATTTCTCTATCTCTATATAGAATTTAATATCCTTTGGTGTTGACTTGGAAAAGATGTATGGAAAGTAACTAAGGGTATTGGTTGGAAGAGTATGAACAGGAGATTTTACTAAACATACTTTGGTATTTTGATGATATCTTGATCTGTAGAGCTCCGAATGAGACAATTCTTATTTTAGTATAAACTAGAGACATAGAGATACAAATTATCTTAAGAAATTGAATTTTAATTCAGTCTCTACTAATTTAAAATTTTGTATGGAAATTGAGCACATAATAGTTGTTTTAGTATCAGAATAGTTCAGATATGAGACCTAACGCTTATGGTAATATGAGAATAAAGATAAGTCGATGTTGGCTAATGAGAGTTCATTAAAATAACACTACAAGGAACCATGCTCATATCTTACAATACATTTGGATTGTTGGGCTCCGAAAATCAAGGTCCAACATATATGATATCAGAGCACCTAGGTTTAGTATCTTACATAGGCATTTTGGAAATATGTGTCAAGTTACATGCATTTTTGACATGTCCTAGCATGCCATAGCAACTGATCCTTAGTCTGAGTCGCAAGTGTATGAGTCACACACATGAGCAATTGTTAAGAGTTTGAGCTAATAGAATGAGAGAAAAATGATACTCTTTTATGATATGAGAAAATGAAAGTTTGTGGATAATTAGAAATGAGAAATAGTATATGGGTAAATATGACAGATAATGACTCAACGTATTTGTATTAGTGGATGTATTATTAAATATGACACCAGTATTGTACTATGGTGTTATACCCCTAAATGTGATATAGATGTGAATATATTATCATGGATTATTTGAGGAAAATAAGGAGACAAGTAGAAATGATCAGACTAAAGTGTACAAGTAGAATGTAATGAAAATAAAAATTGTTGTGATCTTAAGAAGATGAAATTGGAATCGAAGTGGTTGTTCGATTAATGCGACAAGAGTTATGATCTACCACAAGAAGATATTAGTGGAATTGAGATCAAAATTTTGTGATGATTATACATCTACAAATTTTGAACAGATTACGAATATACTTATGTAAGATGTAATAAAGGATAATTGGAAGAAGAGATGAGTGATAGCAACATATATATAACAGTTCAAAAGATTAAGTTGAATAGTTATTGTGAGTACATATCTGATAATGGGATCACCATAACAAGTGAGGATATTGAACACATATGTATTATATATGTGGAGATGATATAGGAAGCAATCTATGACTTATTAGATATTTGTTAGTCATAGTTCCC
>JANSVA010369911.1:0-23483 GCA_025504915.1 Erythroxylum reticulatum | reverse complement strand
CTTGTATGAATGGGCAAACATGAGAATAAGTCAAGGTGAGGTATGAGGAAATTCAAAGAATGGAGAAAATCATTTGAAAAAGGAAGTCAATTGAAAAAATAAAAATAAAAAATTTTGATGATGTATTAAAGGTATTTGAAAAATTGAGAAGAATAGTTGGAATACATGAAGAAAAACGTGTAAGCGTATGAGTAATGAAAGTAAAGAGAATTTTGAGGAATTATACAGATATAAATTATATCGTATGGATTTATAGGTTTTAAAATATACACTGATGTTGTACAAGAGATTTGGCTAAAATCCAATGCAGCATAATAAAGTGATTTCATATGTGTGGAGACAACTAAAGTCCTAAGAGTTGACTTTTTGATACATGATTTAGAGTTGCCATACAAATTATTGTTCTGAAAGTTTGGAGACAGTATATGGATAGGAACATCTTGGATGTATATATACAAGTATAGATCATAAAAGTTGGAGGCAATCATTGAACTGAGAGAATTAAATATGGGACTGAGAAGATTGATATAAATACCGAAAGACTATGATTGTACAAATGGGAAATTCCAAGTAATGCTAAGTGTTATATGAGATACATTAAGAAGAAATTTGATATTGAGATTATCAAAACTAGACCAAAAAGACGCATAGAATATAGAGTTGAATTTTGGGCAAATCAAGTCTATTTGCTATGAAATTGAAGATCAGTTTCACATGAAAGGATAAATCAAGCCCAAACTGAGAATTCAAAAATTATGAATCTTATTGAGATTGAAAATAGATTTGAATTTTTTATTTCGAATAGGAAAAAAAATGATACATGGTGATTGAAATAAGAAGTATGTGAAATCAATAAAGATGATTGAGTCAAGAGATTGTTAGAAAAGTACAAATGATAACGTAAGTTTTACATCCTAGGAGGAATGCGCCGAAGAATCTTTTAGCAACTAAGAATGTCAAATCAAGTGAATGAATGCTTAAATTGACAGTCTTAACTATCAAAAGTATGCTTAGGGCATATAGGTAAGGTTCATAGGACCATGAGACCCAAGTATAGTTCTATTTGACTCTAAGCATTGCAATCACTGTCTTAGTGATTTCTTTTGACTACTATATGAGAGGTTAGATGATAGAAAGATTCATCACTCTTACATTATGATGAGTAAGGCCTAAAAATTGTTGAAGGCCAAAATTTGAGATGTTATTGATAGGTGAAATTGATCAATGTTGGAATTTAAGAGATTCGAGAAAGATGAATGAATTAGAAGGATCAACGTCAAAGGCATGAACTATAGTAAGAATAGGGATAAGAGTTAAGTGTACTGACACTACACTTATATGAATCATTAAGCAAAAGATAAACTACTTCTGATAGTATCACCGTGCCAGGTGTGCTCAGGCTAGAACGAATGGTTAGTTAAGCCCGAGATGAATAAGTCCATATGAAATAGTTATGAGAAGTGCTACTGATGATAGATGTCTTAAACTTGCAATGTGATATATGTGAGTATATTAAGGATATTGATATGATATGATATGATATGACATGGGTATTATTGATACAGGAAGTAGGGAAATGGTAAGTAGTCCGAAGTATATTGAGGAAACAGATAGAATCGTGTGATATCTTAACAAGTCATGAAGGGATTGATTGAATCCGTTAACTAGGGTCATTTGAAAGAAATTGTTTGAGTAATGGAGTAAAATGGAAAACGAAGGAATATAAGAGGTAGCATACCCCTACCCTTAGATCGGCATATATGAATTTCGAGGACGAAATTCTTTTAAGAGGGGAAGAAATGTTGGCCCCAAAAAACTTTTCTTATGAATAAGTGTGATTTACATCAATTATAAGATCTTTATGAAAGTTTGTGGAGTTAATCCTTATGTTGATGTTAGAAAGCTTATATGATATGGGTAGATTGAATTAAAGTGTTGAGGTTATAAGAATGTTCAAGGGTAATTTTGGCAAGACAATTAAGGATAAAGAACATAAGACATATAAGGAAGGCTAAAATGGACATGGTGCAACCGTTGGTATAAAAGGGGAGAAGATTACCGTGCATTCCAGAAGAAGC
Organism: Erythroxylum reticulatum; assembly: GCA_025504915.1. Classification (NCBI taxonomy): domain Eukaryota; kingdom Viridiplantae; phylum Streptophyta; class Magnoliopsida; order Malpighiales; family Erythroxylaceae; genus Erythroxylum; species Erythroxylum reticulatum. Next base: position 21,405 of record JANSVA010369911.1, on the reverse strand, counting down.
TAATTCATGGATGAGAAAAGAGAGAAGAGAGAGAATCACAAAAAAGAATGAAAGAGAGAAAGAAGAGAAAACAAGATAGGGCTCCAATTTTCCTAGCTTTCAAGAGAGAGTCTGAGGTAGTTTAAGAAGGGAAAAAGGTAGAGGAAGAGAAGAACTTCCATTTGAGCTAAGGATCTCTTCACTTGGTAAGAATCAAGGAAATCAAAAAATACAAAAGAAGCAAGGGATCAAGAGAGGCAAGAGGAACAATAGGCATATTTTAGTAGATCATCTCACAGAGTACACATTAAAGATGCAGCAGGAAAGAACCTTTGATACCTCAAGTTGGTTGCAAAGAGAAGAGGCATGTTGAGCAAGTCTCTAAGCAAGGGAATCAAGGTGGGTACATGTTTATAATAGAGTAAATAAGCTACTGTTGTTTTCTTTAAATCAAAGAAGTTTAATTATTTAAATTGCATCATAAGTGTTACATCAATTACTTATGAATGATTTGTGACATTGCTATATGTGTTTACTACATGATTTGTGTTGATGATTTATGAAAAGACTTTGCAAATGATTTCTAAAAAGATGCATGTTCAAGGAAACATGTTTTTAAGAATGGTTTTCAAGGAATATTTAAAGCATAAGATAAGCAAGTTTTCAAGAAGTGCCATTTTGGGCAACAATTTTACAAGCTATGAATTATGTTTTATGTGGATTTGTGGTGGTCCCCTAAGTTCAGTCACGTGCACGTTGACCAAGTTAAAGGCTTCTCCCGCCTGTCCGCTAGTGACTTGGAGCTCCTTCATGGACTCCCTTAAGTTTACGGCTACACAAGATCCTTATGGGAATTGTGTAGTACGTTCTGTTTTTGGATCCACCCAAGCCATTCGGATGTGCTTATATGCTCATGTTATGTTAGAAAGTTTGAAGCATTTATGTTTTGTGACTTATGGATTTTGGCTGAAAGCCTAAGAAACACGTTTTCTATAAACTCAATGAACATTTTTTATGACAAGAACAATGGTTTCAAAAGTTTTGCTTCTGTTTTTTATTATAAACTGTTACCCACGAGCTTTCAAGCTCACCTCATTTTTGCCCCATCTTCAAGTGAAAGATAAGAGATCAAGTGATTAAAATCCTAAAGGAAATTCTACAGTTTGCTTAAATTGTAATTTGAGTTGGTTTTGGGAATGCACAATGTTATAAGTTGTGTACCCAGTTATTTGTTTAAGAATTATTGTAATTTGAGACTTTGAGATGAGGCTGTAGTATGGCTTAGAATGCCATTAAAGATTTGTAAAACCTCATTCTTCTGCTATTAAGGAAATATGAATTGTGTATGGATGAGGTTGAGATTATTATCAGCTTGAATAAGATGGTTTTGAGCATAAGTTGTAGATCTTTCTTTTAGCTTTCCAACAGTATGTTGTATGGAAATTTTGGACCTCTAGATCAAAGGTTATGGTCCTTAGAAAGGGAAGTGCTTAAGGGTGTAAAGATGAATCATCTGTAAAGACGATTCATCTATGATGATGTCACATCGTTTATGATAGAATCATTACATCTGTAAGAATGCATCATCTATAAAGATGAATCGTCTATAAAGAACTGTCATCTGTGATGATGTCATATCATCTATGATGACGTAATTCGTCTTAAGAGTTGCATCGTGTTAAGACTTTGCTTCATCTTAACTTGACCCCACATCGTCTTAAGACTATGCTTCATCTTAAGTTGACTCAGATTTCGTCTGTCTTTTTCTTTGTCTATATTTTGCTTCATCTTAAGACTTTGTTTCATCTACTTTTTGCTTCGTTTACCCTTTTCACTTCGTCTGCTTTTTGCTTCGTTTACTTTCTGATTCGTCTACCCTTTTTGCTTCCTCTACTTTTGTTTCATCAGCTTTTTGATTCGTCTGCTTTTTGCTTCATCTACCTTCTTATTTCTTCTACTTTGTTTCGTCTGCTTTGTTTCGTCTGTTTTGCTTCGTCTATATTTTTCTTTGTCTTAAGACTTTGTTTTGTTTTCTTTCTGCTTCATCTGCCCTTTTTGCTTCGTTTACTTTTGGCTTCTTATTCTTTCTGTTTCGTCTACCTTTTTTGCTTTGTCTATTTTTGTTTCGTCTGCTTTCTACTTCGTCTGCTTTGTTTTATCTGTTTTGCTTCGTCTGCTTTCTACTCATGTGACCTAAACTTCTTCTTCAGTACATTATTCATCTAATGCTATCGTCTGCTCCATTTCAGATCCTTCAGACGATAGAATTTGTCTTCAAGTTTTTCATAAAAGTTGTAGATCTTGAAGTCCTCTTTCGAACCTTCTAAGAATGACCCTGATTTGAAACTCCTAGGGTAAGTTATGCCTTCTGTCCCGAGATAGGTGCAATATGATTGAAGTCAAAATCCTGTTTGATTCTTTCAGCCATAACTTCGTTATCCAACCTCCAAATGAGATGAACCTCATGTCTAGATAAACTAGAGACATAGAGCTATTGGATGATCTAAAGGAATAGAAATTTTTAACTCAGACTTTAAAATGCTCAATATCTGGATGAATATTGAGCATAGAATATTTGTTTCAGTATAAGAAAGATTTGGAAGATAGGGCCCGATACTACAGTATTAAGAAAGGAGGATGAACCGAGGATGACTAATGAGGGTTAAATATGAATAATCATGCATGGTAACAAGCACAAGCACACATCTTATGATAAGGAATGTTGGGCTCCAGAATTGGGGTTTAACACAGTTGGTATCAAAACAAGAAAAGGATTCGATGATGGTTAAGGAAACTTCATTGAAATAAGTTGAATGATTATGATTTCACAAGAGTTGGGTTCCAGAAATGGTGCCCAACATTTATGTTATCTAAGCAAGAGTTGGGTTCCGAAAACGGGATCCAATATTTTAATAAAGGAAAAACGTTGAAGGAATTGAACAAGATCTTTGTTAAATAAGGTACAAGTCCCTAAATCAAAGTGATCCACAAGTAGTTGCTAACAGATTTAAAATAACATTAGCTCAATTGGTTAATCCTTCACAAGGAGATTTTATATAAAAAAAGGAGAAAAATAGGGATAACATCTTATTAGCTCAATAATTTTTTAGAAAATATAATAAAAAGCATTCTAGAAAGAAGTGTGTTACAAAGATAGACTTCCACAATGCCTTTGATTCATTGGAGTGGAAGCGTCATCTTAAACTCTCTTAATGCTTTCAATTTCCCTATGCAATTATTTGATTGGATTAAGTAATGTTTACCACAATCTTATGGAGTTTTAAACAATGGAGAACCTCCTGATCTTATAAAAGAAGATAAGGGATTAAGGTAAGGGGATCCAATTTCACTTGACCTCTTCACTCTATATATGGAGGTCACAATCAGGATTATCAAGAATGTGATCAACCAAAAGAAGACTTTTAATTTAATTCATAATACAAAAGTTAAAGAATTATAAAAATATCTTTTACAAATGATTTAATCCTCTTCTTTAAAGCAAATAGTAACTCAATGAATGCTTTTATGGATAGCTGAACACTTCTAACAAGCTTTCAGAACTTTTTATTAATAAAGTTTAAAAGACAATTGTTCATTTCCTTCCGTGTCCAAGGTCTATCTAATTGGATCACTTATATAACAGTTTTAGGATCCTTTAAGTCCACTCTTACTTATCTAGGATTACTATTTCTTTATAAATTCCCTATTCTAAATTCCATCTTCTGGTTGAAAGGATAAGGAAAAAAAATTACAAGCTAATGTAACAGAAGCTTGTCTCTTATAAATAGAATCAAACTAGTCAATTTAATATTGAACAGCCTCTATGTATATTGGAATTCCTATAAAATATTTACTATTAACATTGTTAAGACCACTGAATAGTTTATAAAGACATTCACATAGTTAAGAACACCAATACTAAATTACTAGCAAAAGTGAAGTGGAGTGACTTGTGCCCACCTAAAAAGGAAGGAAGACTTGGAATTTCTTCCATCGGAGTCGAAAACAAGGTGTAAATGATTAGGAGAATGTAAAGGATATTAAAAAATAAAGGTTAGATGGATACATATATATTGCTTAAAGAACAAAAGCTTCTAGTATATAAGGCCAATATATAATTCTTCATAGACATATGGTCTATATTATCAAGCTAAGGGAAAAGATTATAATGGAATTCATATACAAGATAGGAAATAAAACTTCCACTATGTTTTGGAATGATAATAAAACTAATGATAGTCCTTTAAGTAATGTCCCTGAGCTCCCCTGTCTTTGACAAGAAATCCTTAAAAATGCCTTAGTTAATAAAGTCTTAACCTTAAGTTCTTCTGTACAATTGATTAGGAGTTCACTATTAACTTTTAACCTAAATATTCCTTCTTAGACCAAGCCAAGAGAAATACATTAGATGGAGACACCCCTCTAATTTATGATCAAAAGCATCCTATGGAGAGTGGCTAAGGAATGATGCTCCTAGAGTCACATAGCACAAACTTATATGGTTTAACCAACTTACCCTAAAACTTCAATTATGCTTTAGCTTGCAATTAAAGAAAGATTAAGCAATATTGATGTAATAAAAATATTTCTTAATTTATTAGATATATGTATACTTTGCAATCAAGGAAAAAAAATATTAAGCACCTCTTTTTTATTTATAGCTTCTCCTTTTTCTAGTGTAGAATCTAATAGTTATATGATGTCTCTTTACTAAATCTGAGCTATTAAGCTTAATTGTTCTAGTTATGTTATAAGTGGAAGAAGAAAGAGGTAAATTGGCTTGTTTTTAAAATATCACTTACTAACACAACCTATGGAGTTTGAAATCAAAGGAATTAAAGGATTTTTTAGAGGATATATGTTTAGAAGGAAAACCTCCTTTGTTCACTAATTATATTAATTAGGGAGAAACAAATAGCTCACTATATTCGTATGGATTGTAGTCACGTCTTGGTTGAAAAATGGAGATTAACACCTAAAGAGCTACCTCAAACAATAGGAGAATAAGCTTCATAGATTAATATGAATGCACCTGTTTTGAAGCCAGAAATTGGAATTCTAAAAAGGCATTGAGCTTTATCTCCTATTGTCAAGTTATGACTTATTTTGAGTTCTAAATTGTTACCTCATAAAGAACTAAACAGGTTTTAATGTTAGGCTTTATATATACTTAGCTCTCTTATTTCCTTAATGAAATTATTTAATTTCTTCAAATAAACATATTAAAATGTAAATATCAGGTCCACCATTCAAACATCATCCCCACTTTAATTTCAATAAAAATTTCATTTCTTCTTTGGGCGCAACCCCACATTTAGGTTTTGATTTTTCTTCCAAAAACCCTTATTGATTTGATTTAAATGCCTCACCAACCCTACAGATTAGTTAAAGATATTCATATTTAATATGGACTCATATAATGACTTTTTTAAAGAAAGAAAAGGAGTTATAACGCTAAAATGGGATAATAAGATATATTATGTCGATTTGGCTATTACAGTTGAAAGGGTTAATTTCAAAGATGACCTTTATCCTTTTTATACATGCACATATCAATGTAATCTAAAAATAGTCTTAAAAAGTTCCAAAAATAGGCTAGTGAAACTATTAAGAACTTGAAGCAAGATGCTTGTGTCTTCAAAACTACTTTCTTATATTGCATATGTTATATAGAGGGACTTCACAAGGGCATAACTTTAGATAAATATGCAATGGAAACTAATACAAGGGCATAACTTTAGATAAATATGCAATGGAAACTAATACTATCTTTTGCATTAGGGAAATCCTAATGGAAAACAAAGCTCACTTGTAAGTCAGCACTCAAATAAAGCTCAATTGGAATTTAAATTATTACTTCTAATCTTCTTATTTTTGTGTCAAAATAATGTTAATAAAAACTTTAGCTAGTTAACTTTTCCTATTGAAGAGCTTCCCAAATTCAATGGCTTAACCATTATGTAATATTCCTCATTATATTTTAAGCTAAAAGCTTAGTAAATAGAATTCTTTCAATTAAAAAAAATCTAAAGATATATTAACATGAAAAAGCTATCACACATCAAGAAAATTTCAAAAGTAACATAGATTTCTCAATCTGATATGGCTCAAATGTTTATAGAGTTAAGTAATTTATTGAAATTTTTCCATATTCCCTTTTTAACTCAATTATCAATAGTAACTAAAATTTATATCTCTACTTATTTTAACCATTTAATACATGTCAGTTTTATACTCAACCGGTTTAATCCCATAGCATATGTAAAAATTTAATCTATTTGGAACAAAAGTAAAAGAAAAACTTTCATATTAAGCATACATTATGCATTTCCTTCCATAAACTTAAATCATATATTATCTATAATGTAAAAACCTAAAAATGTAAAAGCTAAGAAAACAATACAAATGATGAAATAAATAAAAAGGAGATAAGGAAATAGAAAAATATATATGGTTTCTCAGGTTACCTCCCAATCGTTGCCTTTGTTTACTATTATTGGCCTAACTAATTGCCTTTACAATTCATCCCTCATAGAGTGGGTCCTTTAATTCCAACTCTTTAATGGTGTCTATTTGGATTTTTCAAAATAGGGTTTAATATGGTGACCATTTTCCTTAAATACCTTGTTTTTCTTAAGTTTTGAACTTCCATTACGCATATTGTTGAATGTAAAAACAAACTACTTGTTTTACACTAAAATTGCATTTATACGGGTCGTTACTTGTAATAAAAAGCAAACATTGTCCCACAAAGAATGTGCTTATGCATCACTTAATTCAGGTTGTGCTTTGTTTGAGACTGAAATTCAAATAATAAAAACTAAAAAATAAACTAAATCAAACAAACTAGCAATGAACAAATAATGTAACAACAATGCAGAAACTTTGATTTCAAGATTAAAGATTAAAGATCACTTTTTCCTTATCTTGTCTCCCTTTTACCTTGTTGATTAAATTATGCCTCGCCTAAGATTTCCTAATGTTTCAATCACTCTTTCCCAAGGTGTAATCAAATTTCCCTAGCCAAATTAAATGTAATTGACTATGCAATCTCTCAATCTACAAAATCACCAATTTAACTAGTTATAAAGCTATCGTAGAGTTAATCAAGTAATTTAACTAATCAATTAACTTGTAAATACAAGTATATAGGGTGCCAACTCTCATTGTACAGTCCTACACAATTTACTCAACTCAATTTCTCAATATATTGTAAGGTTTAAGCACAACATTTATCAAAAGCATTTATTCATTCAAAACAACAAAGTAGGAGTTCAACAAGTAGTTTAAAAGTAATCTCTACAATAAATTCATCCGCTCATAATAGGAACAAGTTAAACCATATCCATATTCTCCAGAATACAAAACATACTAAAAAATAAAAAAATACAATGGTAACTTTCTTCCTTTTTTGTATCTAAAAATCTAGAAAATGGAAGCTCTTGATTATCAATCCCGATTCCCACCTTTTGCACCTGGAAGCTTGTGACTTTGCGTGAATAGTAAAAAAATATATGAATGGTGACTGTCGAATATGTGTATGTGTAAGGAAGGATTTTTTTAATTTTTTTGTCTTTTAGTCACCTAGGGTTTTTTAGGGCCCGAAAAGATCAAAAAATCCCTTGAAAACTTGAGTTTGCAAGTGTCCTCGTGTTTGTCCCAATGCTAACCACGATTATGGCCTATATGACATGATCGTGGCCCTTGAGTAAGCTCTCTGATGCCATCTTGGCATAAGCACCACGATCGTGGGCCAATTCTGGCGCTTATGTCACGATCGTGGCCTGCCCACCACAATCGTGGGCCAATCCTGGTGCTTATGTCACAATCGTAGCCTGCCTACCATAATTGTGGGCCTAGGTTATGGCCCGGGTTCCCTCCAAAACTCCTCCGTTCTTCGATATAAACCCTAAAACACTGGTAAACACAATAATTAACAAACTAACACAATTTTAACCTAAACACATACTAAGTGATCCAATTAACAGTTAAACACAAATCAAACTATGCCCTAAAACATGATGCAATTTACACTTATCAACATCCCCATACAAACATTTGCTTGTCCTCAAGAAAAAATCAAATACAACCAATAAAATTCTATCTCTTCATTTTCACAAAGATTAAAGCATTTAATCCATCAAACTTTAGCCAACTCAAGTTTCAAGCTACTACACACGTCACGACTAATTTTCATTAGTGCACATAAGCAAACTCAACTTATAAACCATCACTAAAAGATAAGTATAAACTCAAAATAGACCTTACTTACAAATTTCACTCATTTCTTTCAAGTTTTTGATGGTCAGTGTTTCGCTCAAACCTTCTGTAGGAAACCACACTATCATTGACTTACTAATACACCAATTCTCCTCCACAATGATTACATGCTGAGATAGATCAAAAGGACTTTATTTTAGGTTGTAATGTGACTAAGGTTAAGGTGGGTCAAAAAGGTTTTAGGGATTTATCACAAGCATTTATAAAGTACTAAGTGTACAAAGGGATGACAAAGATAAACTTCTAAGATATGTAAATGGATATGACTACTACTCCACACTTATTAATGCTACTACATGTTATTCCTTTTTTATTTTCTTTCTTTTTCTTTTTTATTTGATTTTGTTCTTTTCTCCTTTTTTTATCATAATAAAGAAACAATGAACAGAAATAGCAACTATATGCAATGTGCTCTAAAAGTAGAAGTACTAAAATCTACTCAAAGCATCTCAGAAAGGAAAAAAAATTAGCTAAAAAAATCCCAAACTAAAGTATCACTTAGCACTCTATTAACTTGTGGTTGGGCAAGCTAATGGGGTTTGTGAGTTTTAAAATGGGATGATTTCAAGAAATAAAAGATTAAAGTAGCAAGGGATAATAAAAGGGTAGGTCATTTAAACCAAGGGTTAAAACAAAAAAAGCCTTAATCATTTCTATTTAGCGCATCCAGTAGATTTAAATTGATTCAAAGCAAGTTGTGAAGGTTATTACCTAAGGAAGCAACACATAAACAAGGAAATGAAATGACTATAGAATAGAGTCATAAAGGCTCAATTCCTCATATAGGCTCAAATGAAAATCCATTATGCTTCAATACACTACCTCATTACTCAAGTGTCAAGCTTTGCGTAAGCTTACGAAGCCAACTACTTTTATCACTCCACATGGTTCACTCTCCACTCAAGTAGCCTAATTTGGGTTTACGCATGCATTTAATGTCATTCCAACTAGCATGATAGAATCTCATGGCAACACATTCATCACAAAGATTCAATTGTAAGGGAAATGACACACCTAATACTAACCACCTAATATGGATCCTAAATGACATGCAAAAATGAAAACATAAATGCAAAAACTACCTCCCCAGGCCTGAACAACACATTGTCCTTAATGTGAAAAGATCACCCAAAACTAATAAACAACATCATTGAAAACAAAATATATAATATAAGAAGAATAATAAACGAGATTAAAGGTAAGATCGGCTCATGATGGTGGGGGTGATGGAGGTGGCGCATTTTTCCTCTCGTCCTTTGGTCCTCCAACAAGCTATAATGCATAGCAAACATTCAAGTAACCTCAAAACACATCATTGAGCACCTAAACAACAAGAGATCGAAGGGTGAAACAAGTTAAAACCCAATCAAAACCAAACGAAACATTATCAAATCAAAGCAAAACGACACTAACACAAAGACAAGCAAAAGAAAGATAAACATGCTAAGTTAAGGTCATTAGCTTGACCATTCCATATGCAATCATGAAAGAGTGAGTGAAAGGAAGGAAAGTATTTCCCTTTCTTATGAGAATGGCCCTTTAAATTATATCTTACTCTTATGACCATTAACCTTAAAAGTTTCACCCTTATCATTTTCCAACTCGAAAGCTCCATGGGGAAACACTTGAATAACCTTAAAGGGGCCACTCCATCTTGACTTGAGCTTTCCTAGAAATAACCAAATTTGTGAATTGAACAAAAGCACGAAGTCCCCACTTTAAATTCCTTCTTCTTGATATGGGCATCATGCCACTTCTTAGCCCTTTCCTTGTACAACTTGACATTTTCATATGCATCATACCTTAACTCCTCCAATTCATCAAGTTATAACAATCTCTTCTCACCCGCTAGCTTCCAATCCACGTTCAATTTTCTAATTGCCCAATAGGCTATATGCTCTAACTCTAATGGTAAATGGCAAGCCTTGCCATTCACAAATCGATATGGTGTTGTACCTATGGGAGTTTTGAAAGTCGTTTTGTAAGCACAAAATGTATTCAAACCCCAATCTTTTCTTGAAGTGTTTATTACCTTCTCCAAAATCTTGTCAACTCTCTATTCACCACCTCCACTTAACCACTCATTTGCTAGTGGTAAGGGGTTGCCACTCTATGATGAACAATATATCTCCTCGGAAGAGCCTCAATGGGTTTGTTACAAAAGTGACTCCCTCCATCACTTATGATAGCTCCCATGAAATCCAAGCCCCACACATGAAATATCTCCACCTCCATGATGTTTGAAAGTGGCATCTCATCTCTCTTCAAAATATTCCCACTCTTTGGCACCTATCACAGCGCAATACAAAATCTTGAGCATCCTTGAACAAGTTTGGACAATAGAATCCACACTCCAAAATGCAAATAGCCATCTTATTCGCTCCATAGTGTCTTGCATAAACTGAACTATAACTCTGAGTCAAATCTTCTGGAATTTCATCTTTAGGGACACACCTATGAATAAAATTGCTATCACATATTTTATATAACATAGGTTTCATCCTAAATATAACGAAAACACTGAAATAAGAAACGCTTCCTTTATTGATGCTAGAGATTAGGGGGACGAATACCACCTGAGAGATAATTGACAATATCTGCAAACCAAGGAACGAAAGGATTTTATACCATCATTAAGGCCTTGTTAGGAAAATGCTCTTCAATTTCCAATTCCTCTTTATTTTGTATCCCTTCCAGTCTTGATAGGTGGTCTGCTACAACATTTGTTGCTCCTTTCTTGTCCTTAATCTCAATGTTGAACTCTTAGAGCAGAAGCACCCATCAGAGGAGTCTAGCCTTGGCATCCTTCTTTGCAAAGAGATAATGCAACGCCATATGATCTTTATAAACAATAAATTGTGAGCCCAAAAGATAAAAACAAAAGTTTTCACATGCAAATACCACTACAAGCAACTCCTTCTTAGTAGTGGTGTAGTTCAATTACACTCCTATCAAGGTCTTACTGGCATAGTAAGTTGCATGTAGTCCCTTCTCCTTCCGTTGTCCGAGCACACAACCAATGACATGGTTGCTTGCATCACACATGATCTCGAAGGGAAGTGACCAATCCGGTGATGTCAAAATAGGTGTTGTTGTAAGTGCCTTCTTTAACCTGTTAAAAGCATCTAAAAATCATCATCAAACACAAAAGGCACATCTTTAACTGGCAAGTGAGTCAAGGGTCTAGTAATAAGAGAAAATTCCTTGATGAAGCATCTATAGAACCCTACATAACCAAGGAATGCTCGGATGCCCTTGATGTTGGTAGGAGGTGGGAGCTTTTCAATTACTTTGGCCTTAGCTTGATCTACCTCAACCCTATACATGAGATCTTATGGTCCAAAACAACTCCCTTTTAGACCATGAAATGACACTTCTCCCAATTAAACACTAAACAAGACTCCTTGCATCTTTGTAACACTCTATCCAAATTAAACAAGCAATGATCAAAAGAGTCTCCAAAAATAGAGAAGTCATCTATAAATACCTCTATGAATTCTTCATTCATATCCACAAAGATGGCCATCATGCACCTTTGGAATGTGGTTGGTGCATTGTATAAACCAAAAGGCATCCTTTCATAAGCAAAAGGCTCATAAGGACAAATGAAAGTAGTCTTCTCTTGGTCCTGTGGGTATATGAACACCTGATTGTACCCTAAATATCCATCAAAAAAATAATAAAAAGCATGGCCAACCACCTTCTCAATCATTTGGTTCGCAAAAGGTAATGGAAAATGGCCTTTATTGGTGGCCAAATTGAGCTTCCTATAATCAATGCACGCTCTCCAACCTGTGATGGTCCTAGTGGACATCTTTTCACCTTTTTCATTCTCCATCACTGTCATGCCTCCCTTCTTAGGCACCCATTGCACCGAACTCACCCACTCACTATTTGAAATTAGGTATATAATACCCGCATCTAAAAGCTTCAACACTTCCTTCTTCACAACCTCTTGTATGTTTAGATTTATCCTTCTTTGTTTCTCTCTCACAACCTCTTGCATCCTTCTTCAAAGTTAATCATATGCATCACCACATTGGGGCTAATCCCCTAATATCATAAATTTGCCATCCCATGGCTCTCATCCTCTTCTTAATGGTCTCTATCACTTTCTCTTCTTGTTCAAAATCCAATTGGTTGGAAATGATGATGGGTAGGGTGTGGTCCTTACCTAGAAATGTGTATCTTAGGTGGGAAGGTAAAGGTTTTAGTTCTACAATGGGTGGTATAGGTGCATTTGTTCTCTCTAACTTCTCTTGCTAACCCTTCTCACATAATTCCTCTTTGCTCACACTCTCATCCCTATGCACTTCAACAGCTTCCTAAACTTCCTCTTCAACTTCTTTCACATAATCATCCATAACATGAATCTTCATACATACACTTCCATCCACTGACTTCTTCAAAGATTTAGTCATATTGAATTCAACCCCCTCATCACCAATTTTCAAAACTAGTTTTCCTTCATGCACATCAACTAATGTCCTACCAGTATTTATAAACGACCTATCTAAAATTAATGGAAAATTTCTATCTTCTTTAAAATCCAACACAACAAAATCAACAGGGATTATAAATCTGTCAATTCCAACTCCTTAATGGTGTCTATTTGTATATTTTCATAATTGGCTTTAATATGGTGACCATTTTCCTTAAATAGCTTGTTTTTATTAAGTTTTAAACTTCCACTACACATAAAGAGAAACATTGTTGAATGTAAAAACAAACTACTTGTTTTATGCTAAAACTACAAGTATACGAGTTGTTACTTGTAGTAAAAAGTGGATATGGTCCCATAGAGATTGTGCTTAGGCATCACTTAATTCAGGTTGTGCTTTGTCTAAGACTCAAATTCAAATAATAAAAACTGAAAATAAAATAAATCAAACTAACTAACAATGAACAAATAGTGTAATAAAAGTGCAAAAACTTTGATTTCAACATTAAAGATTGGAGATCACTTTTTCCTTATCTTGTCTCCCTCCTACCTTATTGATTAAATTATACCTCACCTAAGATGTCCTAATGTTTCAATCACCCTCTCTTAATGTGTAATCAAATGTTCCTAGCCAAATTAAATGGAATTGACTATGCAATCTCTCAATCTACAAAATCATTCCACCAATTTAACTAGTTATGAAGCTATAATTAGTCAAAATCTCTCTAACTAATCAATTAACTTGATAAATGCAGGTCATGGGGTGCCAACTCTCATTAGACAACCCTATACAATTTACCCAACTCAATTTCTCAATATATTGTAAGGTTTAAGAACAACATTTATCAAAAGCATTCATTCATTCAAAACAACAAAGTAAGAGTTCAATAAGTAGTTTGAAAGTAATATCTACATTAAATTCAGTGACTCATAATAGGAACAAGTTCAACCATATCCACATGCTCCATAATACAAAACATAATGAAAAAAAAAACAAATACAATGGTAGCGTTCTTCCCTTTTTGTATCTAAAAATCTGGAAAATGGAAGCTTGATGGAAGCTCTTGATTGTCAGTCCTGATTCCCACCTTTTGCACCTAGAAGTTTGTGACTTTGCATGAACAGTTGAAAAAACCTCTGAATGGTTGTTGTTGAATATGTGTATGTGTAAGGAAGGATTTATTTCACTTTTTGTCTTTTAGTTACCTAGGGTTTTTTCAAGGGTCCGAAAAAACTGAAAAGTCCCTTGAAAACTTGAGTCTAGAAGTGTCCCTGTGCTTGTCCCGACGCTAGCCATGATCGTGACCCATATTACACAATCATGGCCCTTGAGTAAGCTCTATATCACGATCATAGCATGCAGGCCACGATCATGGGCCAATCCTAACACTTCTATCATGATCGTGGCCTGCCTACCATGATTGTGGGCTTGTGTTATGACCCGGGTTGCCTCCAAAACTCCTCCATTCTTCGATATAGACCCTGAAACTCTAGAAAATACAAATAATTAACAAACTAACACAATTCTAACCTAAACACATACTAAATGATCAAATTAACGGCCAAACACATATCAAACTATGCCCTAAAACACAATGCAATTTACACTTATCAAACATCAATCATAAAAAAAGGACTAACCCATTCAGAATACAATTTACTAGGAAATAACTTCATCCTGAAATGAAAAAGAAAAGATTTCCCACACAAAAAATCTTGCTTAACATCATTTTTCCACGAAAGGCTTTGATTTTTTCCTTAAATGAAATTGAACTTTCATAGGCATCATTCTTCAACTCCTTAATATTTCAATTACAACTTTCTCGATCGCAACAAGAATATGGCATGGCTTTTCAAACATAAACTATATGGGGGACATGCCAATAAATTTTTTGCTATAGTTATGTATACCTGGAATACATTATCTAATCTCAAGCTCCAATCCTTCTTACTAGATGTACAGCCTTCTATAGTATTAGCTTTACTTCTCTATCAAATACCTCTGCTTCGCCATTACTTTATGGATCTATAGAGTAAGGATATGTTGTGCATGACATGGTATTTCATAAGCAATGCCTGCACTAGCATATTGTAAAAATGGGTGGTTCCCTTGTTACTAACTATGGCCTTTATTATCCCAAACTTGCTGAAAATGATAGATTTGATAAAATAAAACGTATGAATCTTCAATTTTGGTGGCTTTTTGTATATATAATCAAAAACTAAGAGATATAAATGTTACCATAAAAGAGGGGAATGGCCTCATAAATCATATGCCTCAAATATGATGAAAATGTAAAACAAAACATAAAAACAATACTAAATAATCATTAGGTTAAGTGCACCTATCGTTTTTTATAGTATATAGTCCACGTGATTTGGCTATTGATCTTATAAGGACTATAAGTATTGGTATTGACCCTCTTTCCATTATCTAACCTAACATAATGTTTGATTAGATTAAAAAGGAAAAATAAATAAAACTCAAATAACAAATAAGATTTAATCATCGAAGGTAATAGATAAAAATAAAAATCGATAGACATGATAGGTTTAGAAGTAGAATCCCCTTAAAACTTTGCTATACTTCAATTTATCTTAATTCAATGATTAATCCTAGTTACCTAGACCTATGGAAATTTGTAAGTTACAACTATGTTCTCTCTTGAGCAATAAAGTCCTTATCCCTAAGTTAGTTGACCAAAATCTCTTTCTAATCAAAACAACCTAAGAACGCATTAACTCACTTTATGAATTTCAATAATATTTTTCACCCTAACTCTAAAATTATGTATTTTTATCTCTAGAAACCCATATAACCCTCATTACTCATATTTTGATCTATTTATACATGTTATCTCTTAATATTAATAGATGAATAGGATTATTAAATCTTTAACTCTCATTTATGCAATCCAATATAATAAATAACTATGAACAATTCTCATTTAAACAAAGATCTTTCATTAAATAAAAGAATTCAGTTAAAAACATAAAATATATGGTTTGTCTCATCTAAATCTATATCCCAATTTAGTTCATAGTAAAATAAAGAAAAACAACAAAGAATAATAAAGAAACAAATGATAAGAATGAGCTAATGGTTCTTAAATTTTGATGCTTCCTTACTGGTTTTGATGGAAATTTTCTTTTCTCCAAGATTCTTTCTCCTTAATGTGCTCTGAGTCTCCTTTTCTTTTAAGATGATTTCTAGTTTGCCTAGACTTCTCTTTTCTTTTCTCTTCTCTTTTCTTTTCCTTTTTATCATCAAACCTTTGAAATTTAGTCAAATGTAGGTCAAACATGGGATCAGGTAGGTTTCTGAATTACTTTACACCCCTCTTCACTTACTTTTTGTAATAATTACTACTACTATAAGTCTAACATAACCCTGTGTTGGTCTCATGATACTTCTAGTAAAAATAGGAAGAAACAAAATGAAACAGTATAAAATATAGGTTAAACATAGATCTTTAATAGTCCCGTGTTTTTGAATACATGACCTTATTGGCTCCTCATTCATGTTTAGCAATATCATTCTTTATTGATGTCATGTCTCCTCTAAAATCACTCTAACTCAACTTAAACTTTCCTTAGTTCATTCCTTCTTAATTAAAGAGATAAAAGAAGGCCTATAAACAGAATAGTAGCTAAATTAATCACCAAATCTCATATAAATCATTAAAATACAAAGATAAATGCTCTTCAAATCATGTTAAAGAAATAGGATAACTAGCAAATATCAACCTCAAACATCAAAAATCTCAATAGAGAAAATAGGAATTTGTGATATTTGATCTCTTTAAGAAAGATTTCTTACTCTTTAGAACTTATCATATGACTTACAAAACAAATAAGCATCCTTAAATACGTCTACTAATGGAAACCACATTTTAACACGTTTTAGACTATCCTCTTTGGTCCAAAATGGACCAATAGAAACCACATTTTAACACCTTTTAGACTATCCTCTTTGGTCCAAAATGTCCTCACATTCATATTTATGATAGAAGGTTAGAATAGCAGTAAATTCTTGAAAATTCAGCTTCTTATACTTGATAGCACAGTGTTCACATAAATTAGGATTGTCCTAATCTTAATATCCTACCTCATGCTTGTTATTGTCTTTTCAAGCTTTAGTCAAATCATATGGTAACATATTACTAACTAAATAATTTGTGCAATAAATATGATCTAAATATCTCTATAGCAAAACCAACATATAAGAGTTCCTTTTCTATTGATAAATAATTAAGGTCGGCTCTGTTCAAAGTCCTAGAAGCATAATAAATGCCATAAGTAATTTTCCAATTCTTTTCCCTAAAATCACTCCTACTGCATAGTTGTTCTCATTAAAAATTATTTTAATTTTAAAGGGTAACTCTAGGTTTGGCAATTGTATCATTAGTGCTGAGGATAATAGTCTTTTTAGCTTGTCAAATGCCTCCTTACACTTATCATCAAAGCCAAATACTATATCTTTCTGCAACAATTTACAACCTAAATTCATTCCTTCTTAATTGGAGCTAAAAGAAGGCCTATAAATAAAATAAAAGCTAAATTAAATACTAGATCTCATATAATTCATTAAAATGCAAAGCTAAATGCTCTTTAAATCAGGTTAAAGACATAGTATAATTAGAAAATATCACCCCCATACATTAAAAATATCAATAGTGAAAATAGGAATTTGTGACATTTGATCTCTTTAAGAAAGATTTCCCACTCTTTAGAACATACCATATGACTTTCAAAAGAAATAAGCATCCTTAAATACTTCTACTAAAAGAAACCACATTTTTTAACACCTTTTAAACTATCCTCTTTGGTTCAAAATGTCCTCCAGATTCATATTTATGGTAGAAAGTTAGAATAGGAGTATATTCATTCTAAAATATTCACCTTCTTATAATTGATAGCAAAGTGTTTCCCATAAATTAGGATCATCCTAAACATAATATCTTACCTCGCTCTTGTTTTTGTCTTTTCAAGCTTTAGTCAAATCATATGGTAACATATTACTAACTGACTAATTTATGTAATTTGCATACCATGGAGGTTTTGTGTGAAGTGAAAATAATTGCTTTGTTTCTTCTAGGGGAAAATCATCCTCATCATCAATCAATTAGCTAAGATGGTCAATAACTAAATTTTCTACCCCCTTTATTATCTTTTGTATCCAAGTAAAACACTTTAAGGAGGAAAATCTACCTAATTAGCTTTAATTTGGCCTCCTTCTTTGTGAGTAAGTATCTAAGAGCTCTATAATCAAAGTAGATAATGACTTTGGAACGCAACAAATATTGTCTAAATTTCTCTAGAGCAAAAACTAGAAATAAGAGTTCTTTTTCTATTGAAGAATAATTAAATTGGGCATTATTCAAAGTCCTAGAAGCATAATAAATGGCATAAGTAAATTTTCCAATTATTTGCTCGTAAAGTCTCTTTAACTTGTCAAATGCCCCCCCCCCCCCGACTTATCATCAAAGCTAAACATAACATCTTTTTGCAACAATTTACATATTGGTATGTTATCTTTGAAATTTCCTTAATAAATCTCTAATAGAAACCTGCATGGATAAGAAAAGCTTAATTTTTTTACACACTTATGGAGTAAGGTAAAGCCAATCTATTTTTGACTTATCAATCTTTATGTTTCTAAAAAAAATATCTCCTAGAATTATACTTATTATACCATAAATTGATTTTTTTTCCAATTTAAGACAAGGATAGTTTTCATATATATATTTAAAACTAATGTAAGGGAATTAATCTATTCACACATCAGGCACTCTATCGTTAATGGGGAAAAGGCTTGGGTGTGGTATGATAATTGGTTAGAAATTAGTCCCCTCGTGTAAAATAATGATCATCAGAGGCTTCACAATCGACTGCCTCTAAACTCCAGAGTTTCTTCACTTCTTAATGGTGAATGGCTGGGCAATTTTTGAGAGTTTCCTGCCCTCATGATTCACCTCCCAAATTTACATAATGCAATATCAATAGACAACATTTTCTAGAAGTTACAACTGAATGGAATTTTTTCTAATCACTCTTGTTATCTCCTGTTATACGATTGTTCGATGGTGGTCCCATGGTTTCATCTTTTGTGGCATAACACTATCAATCTAAAGGCCACATTCATCACGTGGATAGTAATAAAAAATACGTTAAAAACATGGGACCAATGGCATGGCCGCATGGGAATGTCAAGGGTATATGCTTGTTATACAATCAAACAACTGAGAGTCGAGAGCATTTATTCTTCTTATGTGATTATTCTAAAGCTATATGGAGTCGTATTTTTCACATATTTTCATCCCACAATGATAGTTATGTAAGTTTTATCTCCTCATCATTCATATGGTCCATTTAAAATAGCTTTACCCTACCCACTAAAATATGTTGCCCACCTACCTATCTCATCGTCTTTGTGATGGCCGAAGGCTTTGAGTGGTTTTAGTGGATTTATATCCAATAGTTGGTCCCCTATTCTCGCCTAGCTTCATACACACCATCTCTGTTGCTTAAGGAAGAGGATAGAAAAGTTCCAAACACGTTCAAATTTGCGGTGGATCACGGCAATGGCTAGAGGTATTATTATTATTTCACTTTCTGCTGCTTGCTCCATAATATATACGGTTAAATATATTGTGTTTGATATGCATGGATTTTATACGTGAATTTTCTATGAAATGCATGCTCCTGCTGTGGTTTTAAATTATTCATTTGGTATTAGAGACTAAGGTTTGCCTCTGTCTTGCCATGTAACTGCTGAAAACCACCAAAATATTTTTGTTATGTTTTCCTCTGTTCTTGTTGTGTTTCTACCGTATATATATGTGTTGGAGGTTGTTGATTTTTTTTCAACATTTGGACCTCCTTTAAACATTAGAATTGTGTTTCGTGCTACCTGTAGCGCTCGATGTTGTCAAAAATTGTGTAGGGAAGGAGGGAGGATGATGGTCGTACGTGAAGGTGTCGACGTTGCCCTTTAGTGAACGTTGCATGGTCGGTTATGCTACGTCTGGTGCACGACGCTTGGCTTTCCTCGTCCCACCGCCAGCATTTCCATAAGATTTGCTATCTTCTAGGCTCCAAACTAGTTGGGGCTCCGACTGGTTCCAGCCGGGTCAGGCGTGACCCCGCTGGAGGTTAAAGAAGATGATTGTTTCTTTTTTAAAAAAATAAAAAATTATTATTATTAATTTTGTTTTAATATTAGTAATAAATTGGGCTTAGGCTACTTCAGATCTAGCCTTTAATATAATGATTTTAATTATAAATCTTTTTTGGGTATGATAAAAAAATATTACTTTTAATTATGTATGTCTTATTATTAACATTTAAGTTTATGACATGCATATAGGAATTGATTAATTTTGCACAAATTACATGTGATTAAGTGCAAATTTTATGTGTATAAATTCATGATTATTATACATGCAAAAATTAGATTAAATATTTTGTGCATTATTATTTAATTTATTTGCATTATTTATGACTTGATGCAAATATTTAGGCTTTAATTTAAAGCTTAAAACAATATTAGTGATCATATGATTTTAATTAATTGAGAATAGCCACAACATCTGAAAATAATTTTAATTATATATTTAGCTTAAGATCACATTAATACATAAATTGTAATTAATCATATGCGATATAATAAAATCTACCCACAAGAATTTTATTATATTTATATGATTAATTAGGATAAAATAGCGGATTATATTTCTTAATTTACCCACAAGAATTAAGAAAAGGAACATAATTCTATAGTTTTATCATAACGTTTCGGATGAATCTAATTGAGTAATTCTTTAGCCCACAGGCAAGTCTTATGTCACTAAAATTATCTATTAAATGCATGATTTACATTGATAAATCATGAATTATTATAGGTCTCGAAATATATATAACGAGCATATATTTTTATTTCTCAATTTGCAGTTACTCAATCATATAATATTCAATGTGATATTTCCGAATTTAAAGGTGACAACTATAAGGTTTGGAAAGAGAGAATTCTGCTTCATTTAGGCTGGATGGATATAGACTATGTTATTAGGAAAGTCGAACCGCCAAGTACGACTAAGACCAACACTCCAGAAGCTATTGCTCTTTATGAAAGGTGGGAAAGATCTAATCGCCTCTCCGTAACATTCATAAAGACCAAAATATCTGCTGGCATTTGTAGTTCAGTTGACCAGCATAGTAACGTGAAAGATCTATTAAAGGCCATTGATGAGCAATTTGCTACATCCAACAATGCCCTTGCCAGCACTTTAATTATGCAGTTGTCATCCTTAAGGCTCACTGGAATAAAAGGGGTACGTGATCATATAATGCGTATGAGGGACATAGCGGCTCAGTTAAAAGCATTGGAATGTACAATATTGGAATCTTTCCTAGTGCATTACATTCTGTGCACTTTACCTCAACAATATGGCCCTTTTAAGATCTCCTATAACACACATAAGGATAAGTGATCGATCAACGAACTGTTGACCATGTGTGTGCAAGAGGAGGAGCGATTGTTGATGGAAGATGGTGAAAGGGTCAATTTGACCGTTTCTAAAAAGAAGAGGCAGGACGATGTCAAGAGTAAGGGAAAGGGCAAAGTCACTCCTCAAGCCGATATAAAGAAGCCGTCAAAGTGTTTCTTCTGTAAGAAGAGGGGACACATGAAGAAAGACTGTGCC
>JANSVA010368857.1:0-23505 GCA_025504915.1 Erythroxylum reticulatum | reverse complement strand
TTATTATGTTGATGTTAGAAAGATTATATGATATGGGTTGATTGAATTAAAGTGTTAAGGTTATAAGAATGTTCAATGGTGTTTTTGGGAAGACACTTAAAGTTAAAAGAACCTAAGCTTATAAGAAAGGGCAAATTGGACATTTCTCAGACATTAATGGCAAAATTGAAATAAGAAGTTTTGGCTTGCTTTTAAGAGAAGGAGAAAACGTGAATTGGGGATTCTAGAAGAAGCTACATGCGTAGATGAGAAAAGAGAGAAGAGAGAGAAGAAAGAAAAAAGAAAGAGAGAAAGAAGAGAAAACAAGCTAGAGTATCAATTTTCTTAGCTTTTGAAAGAGATTTTGAAGTGGTTCAAGAAGAGAAAAAGGTAGAGGAAGAGAAAAGCTTCCATTTGACCTAAAGATCTCTTCATCTGGTGAAGAATTAAGGGATCAAGAGAGTCAAGAGGAACAAGGGAAAAGGCATTGTTAAGTAAGTCTTTAAGCAAGAAAATCAAGCTGTGTACATGTTTATAATAAAGTAAATAAGCCACTACTAATTTTGTTTAAATCAAAGATGTTTATTGATTTTAATTGCATTACAAGTGTTACATTCATTGTTCTTGAATGATTTGTGAAATCTGCTATATGTTTACTACATGAATTATGCAATGATTTATATAAAAAAAGACTTTGTAAGTGATTTCTGAAAGGATATCATGTTTATGAAATCATGTTTTCAAAATATTTCAAGTATGTGAAAAGCAAGTTTTCAAGAAGTGCCATTTTAGGCAACAAGTTTACAAGTTATGAAATATGTGTTATGTGGGTTTGTGGCGGTCCCATAAGTTCAGCCACGTGCATATTGACCAAGTTAAAGGCTTCTCCCGCCTGCTCGTTAGTGATATAGAGCTCCTTCATGGACTCCCCTAAGTTCACGGCTACACAAGACCCTTATGGGAATTGTATAGTACGTTCTATTTTTGGATCCACCTAAACCATTCTGATGTGCTTATGTGCTCATGTTATGTTAGCAAGTTTGATGCACTCATGTTTTGTAACTTATGGATTTTGGCTAAAAACTTAAGAATTATGCGTTTTATGAACTCAATGAAAATTTTCCATGATAAGAAAAATGGTTTCAAAAGTTTTGCTTATCTTTTTGTTATAAACTGTTACCCACGAGCTTTCAAGCTCACCGCCTTTTTACCCCATCTTCAAGTGATAACTAAGAGATCAAGTGATCAAGAGCTTAAAGTAAATTCTCTAAATTTGCTCAATCTGTATTTTGAATTGATTTTGAGAAAGCACAATGTTATAATTGCATAACAAGTTTATTTTTTTAAGAATTTTTGTAATTTGAGACTTTGAGATGATGTTGTCATATGGATTAAAATGCCATTAAAGATTTGTAAAACCTCATTCATCTATTTTTAAGGAAATATATATATACATATATATGAATTGTGTATGGATGATATTGAGATAATTATCAGCTTGAACAAATGATTTTTTAGCATAAATTGAGGATATATATATATATATATATGAATTGTGTATGGATGATATTGAGATGATTATCAACGTGAACAGATGGTTTTTTAGCATAAATTAAGGATATATGTATATATGAATTGTGTATGGATGATATTGAGATGATTTATATATATATACTTATACACATGTACGCCTAACTGAAATTCATGGGAAGGTAAGACAAGAATTATGATTGATCAAATGTAGTTGGATGTGATGAGACAAATCAGTTAACATTTGAGGGTTTCATGAAGTCAAATGGGTAGTTGAATAGTTGTGTTCAGGACATTCCAAGGTTGCATTGTGCAAAATTACAAGCCTTTCATAGGGTAAAAATTTGTGTTATGACTTAAGGGAAAAATCTGGATTGATCTAGGCTAAACTAGACCAATTTTTCTTTGAGAAAATTGTAGGTCTTTCTTTTATCTTTCCAACGGTATATAGTATGGAATTTTTGGACTTATGGATCGAAAGTTATGGTCCTTAGAAAGGGAAATGCTTAGGAGTATAAAGATGTATTGTCTATAAAAACGTATCGTCTGTGATGACATCATATCATCTGTAACGATGTCATTATGTCTATAGGGATGCATCGTCTATAAAGATACATCGTCTGTAAAGATGTATCGTCTGTAAAGATATATCGTCTATGATGTCATCACATCATCTATAATGACATCACATCGTCTATAGGGATGCATCGTCTGTAAAGATGTATCGTTTGTAAAGACATATCGTCTGTGATGACGTCACATCATCTGTGATGACGTCACATCATCTATAGAGTTGTATCGTCTGTAATGATGCTTCGTCTTAAGAGTTGCATTGTCTTAAATTGACTTTGTTTTATCTTAAGTTGACTCTGCTTTGTCTTAAGAGTTGCATCATCTTACGTTGACTTTGCTTCGTTTTAAGTTGACTCCTCTTTGTCTTAAGAGTTGCATCGTCTTAAGTTGACTTTGCTTCGTCTTAGGTTGACTCCGCTTCGTCTTAAGAGTTGCATCATCTTAAGTTGACTTGACTTTGTCTTAAGTTGACCCCGCTTTGTCTGCTTTGTTTTGTTTGCTTTACTTCGTCTATTTTCTGTTTCGTCTACTTTCTATTTCGTCTACTTTGCTTCATCTGCTTTCTGCTTCGTCTGCTTTCTGATTCGTCTGTCTTTTGTTTCGTTTGCTCTTTGGCTTCATCTGCCCTTTTTGCTACGTCTGCCTTCTTGTTTGTCCGCTTTCTGCTTCGTCTGCTTTTTGCTTCGTATTCCTTCTTGTTTTGTATGCTTTCTGCTTCGTCTGCTTTTTGTTTCATCTACTTTCTACTTATGTGACATAAACTTCTTCTTTTGTACACTATTCATTTGATGCTATCGTTTGCTCCATTTTTGACCCTTCAAATGATAGAATTTGTCTTCAAAATCTGTATGAAAGTTGTAGATCTTGAAGTCCTCTTTCGAACCCTCCTACAATGATCTTAATCTGATATCCTTAGAGCAAGTTATGCTTTTTGTCCCAAGATAGGTGTAATATGATTGAGGTCAAAACCCTGTTTGATTCTTTCAACCATAACTTCGTTATCCGACCTCCAAATGAGATGAACCTCATATCTAAATAAACTAGAGGCATAGAGCTACCAAATGACCTGAAGGAATAGAATTTTAACCCAGCATCTCAGATGCTCAATATCTGGATGGAAGTTGAGCATAGAATGTTTGCTTCAGTATAAGAAAGATTTGAAAGATAGGGCCTGACACTATAGTATTAGAAATGAGGATTAACCGAAGATGACCAATGAGGGTTAAATGGCAATAACCTTGCATGGTAACAAGCCTAAGTACACATCTTATGATAAGGAATGTTGGGCTCTAGAATCGAGGTCCAACACAGTTATGGTATCAAAACAAGAAAAGGATTTTGATGATGGTTAAGGAAACTTCATTGGAATAAGTTCAGTGATTATGATTTTGCAAGAGTTGAGTTCCAGAAACGGTGCCTAACATTTATGTTATCTGAGAAAGAGTTGGGTTTAAAAAACGGGACCTAACAACTATTTTCGCATATTCTCCTCGATTTCCCGTGTGGCTTCTTCTCTTGAGTGATTCCTCCAATGGACTTTCATCAAAGGAGTTACTTAGTTTCTCAATTTTTTCCGTTGATAACCAACTGTCTTGATCGGTTGCTCAATATAACTTAAGTTAGTTGCAATCTTAATTTCTTATGCTGAAGTCAATATCTCCTAAGCATATAAACATGAAATACATTTTGAATCTGAGACATCTCAGCTGGTAATGATAACTTGTAGGCCAATGATCCTATTCTCTCAGTAATCTTAAATAGACCAATGTATATAAGGCTTAATTTAACCTTTTTACTAAATCTCAACACTCCTCGCCAAGGTGATACTTTCATAAACACTTTGTCTCCCACTTAGTATTCCATATCCTTGTGGTGCTAATCTAGATAACTCTTTTGCCTATCTTGATCCATCTAAATTTTACTATGGATCAATTTCACCTTATCGACAGTATCTTAAATAAGCTCTGAGCCTTCAATAATTCTCAGGCCCTCTTTATGCCAATATAAGGGTGATCGACACTTTCTACCATATAAGGCTTCATACGGAGCTATACCGATACTACTGTGGTACTGATTGTTGTGGGCAAATTTAATGAGAGCTACATATTGATCCCATACTCCTTGGAACTCCAAAACACAAGCTCTAAGCATATCTTTAACGGTCCTAATAGTCTTCTCATTCTGTCCATATGTCTGAGAATGAAAAGTTGTACTGAAATTCAACTTTATGCCCAATGCCATTTGTAAACTATTGTAGAATCTAGAGGTAAATCTGGGATCCCGGTCTAATACAATAGACACTAGGACTCCATGTAACCTTACTATCTCATTGATGTATCTCTAGGCTAGTTGATCTAGTGTATTTTTCTCCCTTAAAGGTAAGAAATGGGCCGACTTCGTTAATCTATCAATAATGACCATATGGCATCATATTGCCTCGGCATCCTCGACAAACCTATGATGAAATCCATTGTGATCCTCTCCTATTTCCACTTCAAAATAGGTAATGATTGTAACCTTCCAACTGGAACCTAATGCTTAGCCTTAATCTATTGGCATGTCAAACATTTAACTACATACTCTTCCACTTGCTTCTTCATCTCTGGCCACTAAAAATGTTGTTTCAACGTACCAAGATGCATAGTATAAGTCACTATAAGTACTTCCTCTAAAATTTCCTTTCTCAAATCATCCACCTCCGGCATACACAATCTCTGCTTTAATCATAATGTAATATCTCTCAACTTAAATCCAAAATTTGGGTCTTGTATTAACCTCTCAGCAAGCTTTATAAATTTTGGATCCTTTCTTTGATCCTTTTTAATTCTCTTATGCAATATGATATGTGTTTAATTGTTGATATATTAATTATTTACACTTAGCGATTAATGATACAAAAATGCTTAAGATACTTTAATTCATATGTGATTTTAGGTACAATTTGGAAGCAAAGAAATTAAAGTGAGTCGAAAGCACCCTATTTGGGACATTTTCCGAAGATCAATACTTGTTTGTCTTCATGGAGTGAGACAAATAAAATTAAAAGACGAAAAATGGAAGACAAAGAAGAAAAAAAATTTAATTGCAAGTAGCTAAAAAAAAGGTTTGGTGTCTGCATTGCGTTTCATGCAGCAACGCATGTGTTGATGCAACGTTTAATTCACGCAGTATACGTTGCGTTTAAGTAGCTTATGCAGAAGAAAGGAGGGATGTGAGAGATTTAAAGGGATGTGGACCTTTATTCGTAAAATCACAGCTACAGTAGGGAAGAATTAATAAAGGGCGGTGCTTGAAGAGAGCTGGCGTGAGGTTGCATTAAACACAGGCGAGGATTGCGTTTTAGAAGGAAGCTGTAGGCATTGTACGTGAAATGTGCAATGAAAAACTCTAACATTAAATTGTCCCATCAGCTACAGTAAAGGGCCAATAATAAGGGATTTTCGGTGGGACATTGGAATGGGGGCTGAACCAATTTTTCGGAAAAGACCTATGAAGAGCTAGACATCCCGACACCGGTTCAAAGGTAGCATCGGTTAAGTGTTTTTTATTATTCTTTTGTTTCTTTCTCTCATTAGGAATTGATTGTGTTATCCTATATTAATTGAATTGGGTTTTGTGTATGGATAATCGAATTTTCGTTATTATTTGGTTATTGTGAATTGATGATTTTAATGCATTCATTGAATTGTTAATTTTAAACCCATTGCTAAAATCTCGATATAATCCGTAATTGTTATGTTGAAATTCATGTGTAGTGACTGATGATTCGTAATCATTAAGGATAACATGGCCTAGGTTAACTGACACATCATATGTGGTTGTTGCCTTGATTAATCAGTTTTCCTAATTCGTAATGCTACTGCCTAATTAAATCTAGAGATCATATCCTAGGTTGTTCGATAGTTAGGTTTAATTAATGATCATATCTTGATTAAATAAAACCTAAGGGAAAACTCGGGTTAATTATTAACCCATAATTAATAGTTGATAGAAGAGGTTAAAGAACAACAAATTAATAAAATATGATTAGTCAGAGTTTAGGCCAAGATTGAACCAAAGAACCGAGTCCCTACCGAATTCCCCACATTTATCATTTTTGCATGTTTTCTTTAATTTGTTTTTATTAGTTAGTTTCATTTTATTTTCTTCTTTCAAAATCGAAACCCCCTTTTCCTAAACACCGGTTAATTTCATTCCATAAACTTTACACATACTCTCTGTGGGATCGACCTAGACTCGTCAATACTATAGTAGTAGATCTAGATAATTTATTTTGACTAGCGAAATGATACACGGTCACAATACTAGTCTAGGTTTCAATGTAGCTATTAACACTTCATTCTACACCAAATTTACTTAACATTCAATGCTCTCAGTTGTAATAGGTGTGTTGGACCCCGTTTCTAGAGTCCAACTCCCGAGTCATAAAATATGAGCATATTACTCCCTAAGGTTATTTTAAAGAGCCCTCATTAGCCAACATCAGTTCATCTTCGTGCTCTGATACTATAAATGTTGGGCTTCCCTATGTTTCTCCATCTATCATAACCTTACTTTCACTTTAAATTGTCTCGAATTCACTTCCTCTAATCTAACATCATTCCATAACAATTCCACTACTAACATTATTTCATAATATTCTCTAATCTCTACTCATTTGATTCCTTACTTACACTAATTCTCATCCTTCACAAATTCCTAATTTTCTTTTCCATAAACATCTCACTTATATGTAACAAGAATTTGTATTTAAAATTTATCATCTCAAATCAATAACTTCCTTAAGTACACCTAATTTCAACTCAACCTCATCCATACACGAACTAACATTTCATTAACCTCAAAAGGAAAGAGTTTTACAAAGCTTTAACGGGCATTTCAAGCCACAATACATCAATGTCTCAAAATCCCAAAATATAGAAGATACTTGAACTAATAATACTTCAAATGCGACTAAGGCCTTGTCTTCACAAAATTCGTAGCATATTTACTAAGATAAAATCTATAATACTCAAACTCTTCCAAAAATTTAAACCTTCGGGTCAATTTTCCATGATTATTCTGATTAGGTAAATGAAGAAATTTGATAATACTCTCTTCTAGAAAAATGTTCCCCATTTTTTAAAGTATCTAATTATACCAAAATCATTCAATTTGATTTTAGTAAGCTGAAAGTTATACCCCAAACATTTTTGGACTATTCTTATACTGAAACAGTATTCTGTGCTCAACTTCCATCTAAAAATTGAAATTCTTATAGACTGAATTAAAACTCTATTTCATCAAAAAATTTGTAGGCCTATGTCTCTAGTTTACTACAAATTAAAAATATTTCCATTTAGATAACTCCAAATTAAGATATTTTTGAAATGCATTAGCATGTTCAGTGTAGAGAAAAGTTTGCCACGACAAACTTCTTCCGAAAGGAATTCCTGTAAAAATCTCACAATTTTGCTGTGGTGAAACTAAGAGTTTTAAAGAAAAACTTTACCCAAGAGGCATCCTAGCCAAATCCTTCAAGTTCTCCACGGAGAAGCAAGGAGTTTGCCGCGGCAAACATCCACATAAGCAATACCCATTTCTCAACTTCACGTTAGATTTTGAGACTCTTAAAGAAAGAATTTGAATTCGATGTCTTCATGAAAAGTTTAACCATATCTCTCTAGTCTAATTCAAATCAAGAATCATCTCATTTTGATAACTAAAGAAAAAGTTATGACTAAAATATAGAAGAATACTCAGTGAACATACTACTGCTATATTTTTTAAGATTTCTAACTCTTTACTTATCACACTCAATATCAAATGCTTAATCTATCACTTCTAGCTCAATTATTCATCATTTCCCCATTATTCTAACTCCATTTCGTAATCTATTGCCCATCATCAATTTATGAACATTTAACCTCTAACTATCGTCAAATATGCTTCATTCAACAAATCAAGAAGGGCTAATGCTTATATTTGCTTGTTTAACTTCAAGATTCTTTAAACTCTTCAAGATCTCACTTAACCCTAGCTTCCCTCTCTTACTCATGCATCATCATTTTAAGGTGGTAGGGTTGAGTGTTTAGTAAGAAATGAAGAGGACAATAATTCTTAAAGAAGCAAAATGAAAAAGTTAGACAAAGCTCAACATGATGAGGGTAAGAGTGAGTTGTTGTGAAAGAGGAAGAGAACACGTGAAGAAGATGAAGGAAAAAAAGAAGATAGAGAAATGAAGCATTTGTTGTAAAAGAAAAGTGAAAGACCATAAATATGGGTCTTTCACTTAATGAATTTTGTGGCTTAAAACAAGTGGTGTGGTAAGTGACACTTGTCACTTGCCACATATCACTCTCTCAATGTCTCTTCTTGGTCTTTTAATCTACTAGTCGATTTGTCTCCGATTTTTAACCCCAAATTTTTTCCCAATTTACAATGATACTTGCCATTAAATATTAATGTCGTTTATAAAAATTTTCACTACCATTTGACATTTGTTTCTATCACTATTCATCAATTGTTTTGGTTCTTGGAATTTTTCCTAGTCCAAAAATACCCTTAAAATTTAGAAAATTCACAAAATTTCACCAAATATTTTGAGTTAATAAATATACTCTCCAAATTAATTTCTAACACATATAATTCACAATTCCAAATATAATCACATTTAATGATCAATTGTACCCGGAATGTTAATGAATGCACGCACTGTCATTTTAATGTGTGCAATAATCAAATTCATATGTGTGTATGCTAACATCATGCTTGAGCTTGAGATGTATTTTCCTAATCTTTTATTGCTATTTTCTCAATTTCATAAATCTAGGGTTCTAACCCTTAGTTTGGGAATGTGATGTTACATTTCTTCCCCCTTAAGAAATTTCATCCTCGAAATTCTTATCTGATTGATCAAAAGGCAGGGGTATGTCTCCTCATACACTCCTTAAGTGGTTTCTTTCAATTAACTATAGTCAAAGGAGTCAATCAATCCTTCAATCACTTATTTAGATATCATACTATCTTAACTGTTTCCCTAATATAATTCAAATTACTCAAAATTTTCACTTGTGTGTCGACAATACATCTTTGTCAGATTATATCAATATTTCTTAGCATACTCACATATCACATATTATAAATCTGAGACATCTTTGTTAATACTACAAATCATAAGTTACTAGTTCCATGATCTCAATAACTTTTTATGGTCCAATAATATTCAAGCTTAGTTTATCCTTTTTCCTAATCTGAGCACACCTTACCAAGGTGGTACTCTCAGAAACAATTCATCTGTCTTTACATTAGCACACATTTTAACATCAGTTCTGCCAATATCTTCTTACGGTAGATCATAACTCTTGTCGCATTAATCGAACAACCACTTCGGTTCCAATTTCCTTTTCTTAAAATCATAACTAGGTTATGTTTTCATTGCATTCTACTTGTACACTCTAATCTCATCATTTATACTTACATCCCTATATTCCTCAAACAATCCATAACAATGCATTCACATCTATATCACATTCGAGGATATATCACCACAATGCAATATTGTTGTCATATTCAATAATGCATCCCCCTAATACAAATACTTGAATCATTATCTGTTATATTTACCCATATGTTATTTCTTATTTATATTTATCCACAACTTTCATTTTCTCATATCATGGAAGAGTATAATTTTTCTCACTAATTCTATTAGCTTAAACTCTTAACAATTGCTCATACGTGTGACTCATGCACATATGACTCAAACTACAGATCAGTTGCTACTGTCTACTATGACATGACTAAAATGCATTTAACTTGACACATATTTCAAAAAATACCCATGTAAGATACTAAACCTGGGGCTCTAATACCATAAATGTTGGACCCCGTTTTCAGAGCCCAACTCCCAAGTTATAAAACGTGAGCATATTACCCTATAGGGTTATTTCAAAGAACCCTCATTAGCAAACGTCGGTTCATCTTCATGCTCTGATACCATAAATGTTGGGCACTAAGTGGGTTCACTCAAGAGCCTTCCCTAGGTTTCTCTATCTATCCTAACCTTACTTTCACTCTAAATTGTCTCGAATCCACTTCCTCTAATGCAACATCATTCCATAACAATTCAACTATCAACATTATTTCATAAAACTCTCTAATATTCTCATTTGATTCCTTTCTTACACTAATTCTCATCCTTCACAAATTTCTAATTTTCTTTTCCATAGCAAATCTCACTTATATGTGACAACAATTTGGATTCAAAATTTATCATCTCAAATTGATAACTTCCTTTAATACACCTAATTTCAACTCAACCTGATCCATACACGAACTTATGTTTCATTAACCTCAGAAGGAAAGAGTTTTACAGAGATTTAATGAGCATTTCAAGCCACAATACATCAATGTCTCAAAATCCCAAAATATAGAAGATACTTGAGCTAATAATACTTAAAATGCGACTAAAGCCTTATGTTTACAAAATATAGCTTAAATACAAAAATATGCATAATCGGAGTGATGCCTTGACTCTCTTTCACTTGATCTCTTGCTCATCACCTAGAGATGGGAAGGAATATGGGTGAGCTTAAAAGCTCGTGGGTAACAAGTTTATAATTGAAAACAAGAAAAACCATTAAAAATGCTCAATGTCATAATCACTTTGCATTAAAATCTACAAAACACATAGTTCCAAAATTCTCACATTATCAAACAATTCATAAGCAACATAAATTATGCATTCATAATACTTGTTAACACATTCTAAACACATAATCACATCAGAAATGGTTTAGGTAGGTTCGTAAATAGAACATACTAACACATTCTCATATAATGGTCGTGTGTAGTCGTGAACAAAACGTACTATCACAATCCCATATAAGCCTTGCGTAGTTGTAA
Source organism: Erythroxylum reticulatum (assembly GCA_025504915.1). Lineage (NCBI taxonomy): Eukaryota > Viridiplantae > Streptophyta > Magnoliopsida > Malpighiales > Erythroxylaceae > Erythroxylum > Erythroxylum reticulatum. Next base: position 12,537 of record JANSVA010368857.1, on the reverse strand, counting down.
ACATAAGAGAGTCCAAGAAGGAGCTCCATGCTACTAGCGGGAAGGCAGGAGAAGCCTTTGATAAAGTTAAAGTACACTTGACATAACAGAACGGACTACCACAAACTCACATAATAATGCATTCACATTTTGAAAATAGATTGCCTAAAAAGGCACATTTCGAAACCATGTATTTTTCATGAGTATGAAACATTTCAAAAACCATTTCCATTTCCATTTCACAATTCATCAACAGAAATTCATATACTAAACATATGGAAATTTCTCAATTATTCAAAGAGCAATAACGTAACATTCATAAAATAATTGAAATCATTTAATGTTCTTAAATTTGAAAAGATATTCATGGCTCATTACTCAATTATAAACATGAAACCCACTTTGATTCCTTGCTTAAAACTTGCTTATAAATGCCTTTAATCTTACTAATCTTGCCTTTTTTTATTCCCTTTAACATTGACAAACATCCCATTCAATAGGAGTACACATTCAGAACCCAAACATAGCATATTTACTAATATAAAATCTAAAATACTCAAACTCTTCCAAAAATCCTAACCTTCAGGTCAATTTTCCATAATCCATTATGATCAGGTAAACAAAGAAATTTGATAACACTTTCTACTAGAAAAATGCTCCCCATTATCTTAAGTTTCTAATGAAACCAAAATCATTCAATTTAGTTCAGTAATATAAAAGTTATGCCCCAAACATTTTCAAACTATTCTTATACTAAAATAGTATTCTATGCTCAACTTCCATCGAGAGATTGAAATTCTTATATACTAAATTAAAACTCTATTAGTTTACTCCAAATTAAAAATCATTCCATTTGGATAACTACAGAACAAGATATTGTCAAAATACCAAAGCATGTTTAGTGTAGAGAAAAATTGATCGCGACGAACTCCTCCCAAGAGGAATTCTCACAAAAATCTCATAAGTTTGCCACAGCAAAACCAAGATTTGGATGTGACGAACTTTACCTAAGAGGAATCCTAGCCAAATCCTTTAAGTTTGCCGCAACAAAGAAAAGAGTTTGTCATGGAGAACTTCCACAAAAGCAATACCCAGTTCTTAACTTCACGTCAGATTTTAAGACCCTTAAAGACAAAATTTGAATTTGATTCTTCATGAAAAATGTAGCCATATCTCTCTAGTTTAATTTAAATTAATAATCATCTCATTTAGATAACTAGAGGAAAAGTTATAGCTAAAACACAGAAGCTTACTTAGTGAACATACTATTGCTGTATTTTTCCAGATTTCTAACTCTTTACTTATCACACTCAACATCAAATGCTTAATCTATCACTTCTAGCTCAATTATTCATCATTTGCACATTATTCTAACTCCATTTCATAATCTATTTCCCATCCTCAATTTATGAAAATTTAATCTCTAACTATCGTCAAATATGCTTCATTCAACAAACCAAGAAGGGCTAATGCTTATACTTATTTGTTTAGTTTAGATTCTTTAAACTCTTCAAGATCTCCCTTAACCCTAGCTTCCATCTTTTACATGTGCATCATCATTTTAGGGTGGTAGGGTTAGGTGATTAGTAAGAAATGAAGAGGGCAATAATTGTTGAAGAAGCAAAGTGAAAAATTTAGACAAAACTCAACATGATGAGGGTGAGAGTGAGGTGTCGTGAATAAGGAAGAGAACACATAAAGAAGATGAATGGAAAAAAAGAAGATGGAGAAATGAAGCTTGTCTCATAAAAAAGAAGTGAAAGACTATAAATATGGGTCTTTCACTTCATGAATTTTGTGGCTTAAAACAAGTGGTGTGGCAAGTGATACTTGTTATTTGCCACACGTCACTCTCTCAATGTCTCTTCTTAATCTTTTAATCTACTAGTCAATTTGTCTCTAATTTTCAACCCCAATTTTTCTCCCAATTTTCAATAATATTTGCCATTAAATCTTAATATCATTCATAAAAATTTTCACTTCTATTTGACATTTATTTCTATCACTATTTATTAATTATTCTGCCACTTGACATTTTTCCTAGTCCAAAAATACTCTTAAATTTTAGAAAATTCTCAAATTTTCACCAAAAATTCTTAGTCAATAAATATACTCTCCAAATTAATTTCTAACATATATAATTCATAATTCCAAATATAATCACATTTATAGATCAGTTATACTCAGAATGTCAATGAATGCACATACTGTCATTTTAATGTGTGTAATAATCAAATTCATATGAGTGTATGCTAATATCATGAATGAGCATGAAATGGATTTTCCTAATCTCTCATTACTATTTTCTCAATTTCATAAATCTAGGGTTCTAACCCTTAGTGTGGGAAAGGGATGTTACAAGGTGTGGTAACCTCGATATCTAAATCTATGCCACACTGCTATTGGATTTTCTATTTAATGTGTCAGCTACAACATTATCTTTACTAAGATGATACTCAATCGTGTAGTCATAATCTTTAAGCAACTTAATCTCCCTCTTTTGTCTCATGTTCAGCTTCTTTTGACTCAGCAAATGTTTTGAACTTTTATTATTTGTAAATATTTTAATTTTTTCACCATACAGATAATATATCAAAATCTCCAAAGCAAGCACTACCGCAGCCAACTCTAGATCATAAAGCAGATAGTTAAACTCATGAGACCTTAATTGTATCAAAGAATAGGCTATCACTTTACCATACTCCATTAAAACACATCCTAATCTTTAATGGGAAGCATCACTATATATCCTCCGGGTCCTGATGGAATAGTTAACACTGGTGCTGTAGTCAACTGATGTTTCAACTCCTTGAAACTCCTCTGACATTCATCAATCCATTGGAAAGGCACATTCTTCTTTAGAATCTTTTTCAAAGGGGTTGAGATCAAAGAAAACCCCTTGACAAACCTTCTATAATAACTAGTTAATCCTAGGAAACTCCAAATCTCTGATACATTCCTAGGTGCCTCTCACTTCATCACTGCCTTGACTTTCTTTAGATCTATTTGTATGCCCTGTCTAGATACTATGTGGCCCAAAAATACCACTTGGTCCAGCCATAATTCAAACTTACTAAACCTGGCATACAATTGATTCTCCCTCATAATTTGTAAAACTAACTTCAAGTGCTCAGAATGTTCCTCTCTGCTCTTCGAATACACCAAAATATCATTAATAAATATGATCATAAAGTAATCTAGCTAAGGTCGAAATACATTGTTCATCAATGCTATAAAGGTTGTCGTAGTATTTGTCAATCCAGAAGGCATCACCAAAAACTTAAAATGCCAATATCTAGTTCAGAATGCACTCTTTGGTTCTTCAACTTCTGCTATCTTCAATTGATAGTACCCTGATCTCATATCTAATTTAGTGAACACTTGAGCTCCTTATAGTTGATCAAGTAGATCATCTATTTTTGGTAATGGGTACTTATTTTTCACTTTCACTCTATTCAACTGTCTATAATTGATACACAATCTCAAGGTTCCATCTTTCTTTTTTACAAACAAAACTGATGCTCCTCAAGGTGACACACTAGGCCTGATGAAGCCCTTATATACCAACTCCTGCAACTGAGTCTTAAGTTCCTTAATTCCATAAGTGTCATTCTATACGGAGGAATCGATATAGGAGTGGTACCTGGAACAAGACCAATAGTAAACTTCGTCTCCCTATCTAGGGGTTGTCCTAGTAATTCAGTGGGAAACACACGTGGGAATTCCCTGACAATGGAAATATCCTAAACTTTCTGCTCAATTTGGGTATCAGTTACGTAGGCTAAGTAAGCCTCACATCCCCCTTGAATCAATCTAAGAGTGCCCATTGATGAAATTAAACTAGCTGGAACTGCTTGACTAACACCTCAAAATATTACTCTCGGTTGATTAGGAGATTCAATAATTATCTCCTTTGTGTAGCAGTTCATGACAACCTTATGTATAGTAAGCCAGACCATACCTAAGATAAGATCTATCTCTTTAACTACAATACTATCAGTTCAGATACTAACTCCACCTGATCAACCCAAATAATACACCTTTTGCAGACCTCCCCAATTACGGTAGTACTACCTATTGTAGTACTCACCTCTAATCCATATTTTAATATCTCTTTTTCACAATGCAATCTAGATGCCAAATAAGGAGTGATAAAAGAATGTGATGATCTTAGATCTAATAATGCATATGCCTTAAAATTAAAGACATATAACACAATTGCTACAACATCTAGGGAGTCCTAAGCCTCCTATCTGGTGACAACATAGATTCTAGACTGGGACTGTGATTAGTTACTTCGCATCTCAGTCCTGGCACTAGAACCTATAGAATTAGCTCCACCAGAGCCTCTGCCTCTCTGTCCTATTCCAATCATTTTGCTTTGTCAAATAGTCCCTTTGTCATCTCACTCTAAACTAAGCTCTACAATGATAGGACAATCTCTGATTTGAAAAGCCATAATGCAGACAAACTCTCGACATCTTCCAGCATATCCCACCATGGCTTTTCCTATAATGTACACAACTGGGGTTTTATTGTGTCTATCATAACTCCCGAAGTCAATCATTAGAATAAACAAAACCACCTCTCAGCCTAAACCCTGACTGTCTCGATCTCTACTGTGATTGTGATGGTCTACTCTGGTCTTTATCGAACCTTCTACTAGAATCAGATTGAGACTCACCCTATCTCTTCAGCCTAAACTCCTACCTGTACTCTCCTTTCTTATCTTTCAATAACTGCTCGATTATGAACGAAGCAGCTCTCAACTTAATGAAACTGCGCAAATTAGTAATTGCTAGCCTTGTTCAAATTTTCATATTCAATCCATTTTCAAATCTTTTACATTTGTCCTCAGTCGAAATCAAAGCAATAGCATACCCTATTAGCTCATTAAACCACACTTCGTACTCAGCTAGAGTGAGACTTCCCTGCTTCAAATCTAAAAACTCCTTCATCTTTATGTTTAAGTAAATCTTTGGCATGTAATTCTCCTTTAAGACCCTCAAAAAATCTTCCCATGTCAGTCTACAGGGTCAAACTGAGCTACCAGGACTAATCTTCCACCATTGGCACGTCGAACCCTGAAGTAATGAGACTGCATAGTTGAACCTCTTATCAAACTCGCAGTCCATCTGATTAAATATCCTCACTATCCTCTTTAACTAATCTTCTACCTTAGTAAGGTCTGTACTTCCATAGAAGTCCAAAACCCCTTGCTTCCTGAGTTTGTCATACCTCCTTTCTCTCCTCTTAGATATTCTCTGAGGTATTGGCTTAGATTGGGGCATAGGAGACTCTTTGTTGGCTCCTATTGACTCAATGTCAGCTGACTCGACAACTTAGTCCCCTATAGTGGATGACCTATAATAGACAAAAATTGTGATCACTATACAAATTTCTCGCTAGATATCATATTAAACAAATCATATATGTCCCTAGAGATGTCAAACCATGCTCTGATACCAAAAATTGTAACACTCCACTACTATAGTGCATATACCTAAACATCTATAGATTATCTAAGAATATAACCTATAGGAATGGTAGAGTAATCACATTCACTTATTAAGGCATCATATAGATTATAAACATTTCAAAAGACTAAGTTCTCTCATTTCATTCGTGAACATAAGCATGCATTGTCATTACAATACATAATCCACATATATACATTTTTAACAACATCTAAGAGTTTGCTACTCTTTACAAGACGTTCTACATGAAGTGGATGTTAAACCAAAATATCCTATCTAGACTCTTTATTGTCAACTAATCGACCTTTGAGCCATTCTTGCTCCAAAACACAAGTAATAAACTTCTACTTGATCTACTTAGGAGTTAGAACTCCTTTGAACTTGAAAAACAACATTGCAGTTTTAATGAGTTTACAAACTCAATGAGTAAACCATCATCGCTAGGATCACTCATATCAACACTCATTAACACTTATATAGTCCAGTTTATCAAATATGTCATATAAATGAATAATTCACATCACATCACATACTTCATTGATTTCAACCATTCAATATTTCATCTCAGTTTAATGGGCATGTTAATTCAATTATTCAATATGGTATAACCATTCAATCACTTAATAAACAAGGATGCATATGCAAATGCACATGTGACTCCAGTTCATTTCTACTTTGTTGTGACCAAGCACCTATTTAATTGTCCCGTATCTATTGTTAATACCGGGCTCATTTTAATTACTGTCCCGTACCCATTATGGATATTGGGCTCATTAATAACTAAGTCTGTGGCTCTTTGTGAACATTTATAAGCTTTAAGCTCTTTTTCACTTGGGTCACTCCAGTCACAACTCCTTTATTTGTTCATGCATTTCAATATAATGAGATGCAACAATTCACTTATGATGCATTTAGTATTTCACGTTTGATATACTCAAGTGACATATCACATTCTTCGGATTTAAGTTCGACATTCAACATTTAGTTGAGAACACATATTTTCATATTCATATACATTTACAAAACACTTCGAATACATTCCAGAATATCAATCTCCTTGGATAGTTGACGGTCCAAAATGATCATAATCATATTAGTAGCAATTTAATAACTTAATTTTAAATGAAGCAACTATATTATGGTGAGAGAACATCTAAGCTGACTCACTACACATATAACTCAAATAAAAACACATATATAATTGAGTTTACACATTTAGATTGACTCACAATATGCTCCAATAAGCTATTACCTTGACGATCCAGCAATGTCTGGGTGCTGACGATCTACTTGATCTTCTATAGTCATGCAATACACACATAATTACATATTACTCAATTATTCTACCAATTGGGTATTCAATCATACACATGTATAAGTGTCATGTTTAAAGCATGATCAATTGACTTTCCCTAAGAATGTATCCTTATTCACAAATCTTACTCATTCATTCATCATATCTTTTACATAACTTATTAGCGATTAGATCAATGCCTTAAGAAATCTCGATTACTTTAAATTCATTCAATCATATATTTCTCCATCCCTTCCTAACATTCCACACTCAAACAATTTCCCAATTCTCATTCAATAGTAACTAATTTACATTGTTCATATCCTTTGATTCACACTTGCATTCATAAAAAAAACTTCATTTCCTAACAACTCATACTTCCCAAATTTATATACATTGATATCAAACAATCCATTCCTTTATTCTAACATCAATTATCAACCTAAACTTATCAAACCCTTAATCAATCAATCAAACAACCATCTAGGTTTATTTCAAACCTTAATCAAATCAAAATACACTAACATAAAGTAACTTATCATTAGTTAGTTCAACAATAACACAAAACAGAGTTTTTCACTTTCCAAGCATTTCCTATGATCATGGGTACCTTTCCATGATCGTGGAAAGATAAAACATAGACTTTTCTTCTCTAGGGCATTTCCCACGATCGTGTGAAGGAGCTTATTTTGCTTCAATTGTCGTGGGATGGGTGAACAAACGGTTCACCATCCCTTTCCTTCAATCTTTTTCCAAATTCTAACACCATCATACTAATCCATTAATCATACCTCAATTATACCTAAATTATACTTCATTTCCTCATCAATTTCATCTCCAAGTTCTAATTCAAAATCATTCAATTGGAAACTCATAAATCATAGTCTTTCATGCATCACAATCAAAACAGAACTATCATTCACCTTCAATATATAACCTAACTTGTCAATTTCAGGAACACCCCCAGTACACACATTTTTTCCATAGTTACGTCATCATTTACACTTCAAATCTCAACCTAAACCATCTATATAATCCATTATCTTAAAGCATCAAAAACAAAATAGAAACCAAACATTCATCTATCAAATTCCAACATAACTTCAACATCAACCCTACATATCACTCATCTCAATTTAATCACCATGAATGTTATGCTAACATATATCATGATAGATTGATAAATCACTTACTTGATTAACCCTAATTCCACCTCAATCTTTAAGTTAACTTACTCTTCTAAAAAGAAAGGATATCCAAGAACAAGATGGAAATAAAAAAAGGGGTTTCAATCTCAAAATGAAGGTTGTAGAAATTTTGGAGTAGAAAAGTGTAGAAATTTAGGAAACACTCAAACTGTAAGGGTTATAGGTATGGGTCGGTGGCAAGAAGAAGAAGAAAGCATATGGCCAAAATAAGACACAAAAATGGTCTTCCAAGAGTAAAATCATAGGTTAGGTGTGTGGTGAGAGTTTGGACACTTGTCAAACAAAGACCCATGCTACATGTCTCCTTTTATAAGCTACCAATTTTCACTCTATAATTAGTCCATTTGTCTCATAACCACTAGACCATTTGTTACCCAATTAAGCCACCATTTTTCACTGATTTAATCAAGTCAAATGTCATTATTTCATAAGTCTGGTCAACCTAAATTTCCATGTATCAATTTATCTTTCTATTTAACATTTTTCCTATACTAGATACTCATATTACTTCATTAATCACTCAAATGTAACCTTAATTCCCAATTCACTAATTATAATCCATCAAACAAAATTCAAGTCATAATCAACACACAATGATGTCATAATCATTAAAAATCTTTCATACCCCAGGATATGTCCAATGAGTGCATATACTATTTTTACAATGCCCTTAAAGTATGATTCGTGTATGTATGTGAATATGATGCATACAAATGAAATACACTTCATGTATTCTCGCATGACTTAACAGTCTAATACTCTAATCCTCAGTAAGTTTTGGAAACAAGGTATTAGAATTACATCATGTTCTTATGGCAAAACAACACATTCACTCTTAATGCACAATATTGAGGACAATATTATTCTAAGTGCGGGGGTTATTTAGAGATTGCTCCAATTACATGAATTTTTTCAAAATTTTCAAGTTTTTTTTATTTAGAGTGTTTTTAGGTTGGTTTTTTAGATTCTTATTAGTAGCTTTGGGTTGATGACATGAGTGTAGTCTTGACTCTAGTTGATATTAATTGGAAAAAATTAGATACATAATATTAATAAGTAGATTGGTATGCAAACTTTAACTTTGTGAATGCTAGGAAACTGAATTTGTTAAGTAATAGTGTCTAGTTTTGATTTAGGTGATCCTATAAGAAATTTTTTTAAAAATTAAAGAATAGTAAATTTTCAAAAGTGGAAAAGTACAAGTACAAGGTTTAATAATGTATAACTACTAAGATGTTTACACTTAACAACCAGAATGACTAGAAAAGATTAACTAGTTAAAACATGAGTTGTCCAGCTAAACATGCTTATTTTGGTATATTAAATTCTCTATATTGCTCCCTAATTATCATTGGCTTAAGGACCTCCTAAATCTTATATGCATGCAAGCTTTTAAAGGTTAAAGTAGTAGATGAGATGCGAGGAGAGTTTAAGGTCCATGCCCTTAGACATAATCAATTCTTTAATCCAAGCAAAGTTTATATGCTTCAAGTTTTTATTTCATTTGGGATTTTTTAAATAGTCATGCATTCCTCTCCTTCTAGGTTGAATACATAGTACAACCAAAACTACCATGAGTAAGGAATGATCACCCCTTGTTAATAATAAAGAAATAAAGATCCAAGTAATTATTTTCTCCCCTTCAGTTTCACATCATAAATGATCACATAATTGCTAAATACTTAACCAAAGTTCTTTTGAGTAAGGGTAGTTGAGGAATAAATGGTTTGTGGACTTTAAGGATCCTGTGAGAATTTGAGCATTCACGTCATATTTTTTCTTATATAGATAACTTCTTTTAATTTGAACTTCTAGAACTTGAATTTAATTTTTTTAGAATACATGTAAAAGTTGTGCAAACATAAAAATGATAAAGGCACTTAGAATTCAAGTTTGATCCAAATTACCTAACTTTTATACATTAATAAATTAATGAGTGTTTTGAGCCTTATATGAATTCTATTTTTTTCGTGTAAACCATTTTTAAAGATCTTTGAGCCTAAAAGAAAAATAAGCAATTTCTTAATATTTTATGATTAGTAGAGCTGTTGTTTATGATTTAATGTGATTTGTGGGAATGAGATATGATAGGTGAAGATTACAATCAGTTTCCTAGGTGTTTAAGTTTGTCTTTAAGTCTTTTCCTAGATGATTATCATGTGTATAGGCTTAGAATTTTGTTCTTGTTAATGCTTATATGTAGTCTAAGTGTTTGATTGGTTTAAAGCATGAATTTGATCTTAATTTTATGCTTCAAAAATGATTGATGTGTTTGTGAGGGTAAGGAAATAGGAATGTAAAGAAAAGAGAAGATCTTGGGTGCATACAACTATGTCATTTGATAGGCATGATAGACAACAAATTCCATCAAATTTTAGTTTGTCAATTTACAAGTTTTTTTTTGTACTTTTGACGTTTTGGGACTATTTTTGACACCAAATTAAGTGGAAAACCTTAGAAAGAACCCTAGAATCCTCAAGAAGTATTTAAGAATAAGAAAAATAATAAAAAAAGGCAACAACTCCAGATTAAAAGAAGATGAAGAGGAGACATCGAGAAGAGCTTTAAGAATTCTAGATTTCCAAATCAAGACTTTAACTAGTTTTTCTTTCTTTTCCCTTCAATTATTTTTTTCTTGGATGTTTATTTATACTACCATGATTTTAGCATGATTATAGGTTTCTAAATCCATATTAAGGATTGTTTTCGAATTGTTTTGTTCAACTTTATTCTTGTTGAATTTAATACATCTCTCACTGCTTTGTGATAATTGTTATGCTTCTACTTGGTAATAAACCGAGAGAGTGAATTAAGTTATTTTTGATAAGGTGTGCAATGAGAGTTGATAACTTAATAGACCTACAATTATCAGATCAATAAACAGTTAAAGAGAGATCATAACTGTGAATTAATTATCCTTAAAATTGTTTTAAATCCAATTAAATAGTTAAAAGTATTTATCACCAGAGATGTTACAATTCTATTATTATCGATTTCAATTGGGATTACTTGATTAGATCTCAAGAGAGGGAAATTAAAACTTTAGATATTTAGGATCAAGTATAATTGGATAAACAAGAATAAAGGAAGACAAAACAAGAATAGAATAATTCTTAAGTTTCCAGCATTGATCATAGTCATTCTTATTGGTAGCTAAATCAATCATAGTCATTCTTATTGGCAGCTAAATCATTCAATTGTTTTGTTTTATTATTTATTTCAATTTTATCAATTTATTTTAATTAAATCAATCTTTAGTACCTCAAAAAAAGTTTTTTTTAAGTTGTTAGGAGTCTATTAGTCCTTGTGGGAATGACACTTTTGTACTACAAGTTACAATTCGTATACTTGCAGCATTAAAAGTTTTCATTATAAAACTTATAAATAAGATGCAAGGAAATAAGTGTGGAGGAGATGGTTAAGTGTATTAAAGTGATAACAAAAAAAGGGAATATCATGCTAATAATTTTTAAAAAAAAGAAAATAAAGTGTTGAACATTGATTGGAATGGTTTTTCATGATTTTTTAAGGGCAAGAATATGAAGATTTAGTGGAATAATAGTGATTTATTATATATATAGATATATTTATTTGTTTACTGCATTATTAGTTGTGAATATTTTTGTTCTCTTTTATTCCTTTTCCTTTGTTAGGCTATTTATCTTGTTGGCCCCATTACTGAATTAAATCACTTGTTAATATAGAAATCATGTATAATATGTAAAATACACAAGAAGGGGGTTGAATTGTGTTAAATCGTCTAAGATATTAATCTTTAAAATCTTCTTGATTTTTTTGAAAAATTCAAACGATTACAAAACAATGCACTTAATTTGATGAGTAATGCAATAGTGGAAATTAGTATCTATTCTTCTAACAATAAGAAATTAAAAAGATAAAAGTTAAAGAATATGACACCGCGATTTATATTGGTTCACCCTTAACCTTGGGCTACGTCTAGTCCTCAGAGTTTGTCTGAGATTTCACTATCTCCTTCAATGTTATAAGTATTATTTCTACACTTGCAGAGCTTTTTCAGGTCTCTTTCACATAGTATTCTTTATTTGCTTCCTTAGCCTCTTTAGGCTCTAGCCTTTCTTTCACTCGAAAAGATATTGTTTGAGCTTCACGTTGCATATGTATTTGCTCTCTTTCTTTCTTTCTTTTCTCTCATAATATTTTTCACAACGTGAGCATTTGAGCACAGAATTTCTCAAAGTATGTTTTGTACATTTAGAATTCTCCCCTTTTTTTCACAATTATAACTAATATTTATAACCTAAATATCCAATGATCTTCTTTGAGAAATCTGCTTGTCGAGTCTTCTAAAGTCTGTTATTAGTTAAGTCCTGTAACTAACTTCAACTAACTAACGTTCTAGTACAATCTTCAATTACATCATCTTACTTAGATTCGTATGCTTCATCTAGTGTCTTAGACTTAATCACCTCATCTGATCCATCTTAGACGCTTTGTCTTATTTAGCTTTTACTTAAGTATAATCTTGATTTGATGATTTGTGCCACTTACATTTATCTACGCACTTAACAAATTCATCAAAACAGTTCACACACTTCTA
>JANSVA010368223.1:0-23511 GCA_025504915.1 Erythroxylum reticulatum | reverse complement strand
AGCAAAGGATTTGGATACAAGAAGAAGGAGAGGATAGCGTAGCGAGGATTTAAAGCTGTAGCAAAGGAGTCGGTAATACTCTTCATCTTGTTTATGTTTTTACTATCCTTATGCCATATCATGTATGGATTGGCATGATGATTTGGATTTGCTGCTTCTACTGGAAAAATTATTTCTTAAAAGTTTTGAAATCTATTGTTTCTCGAAATATAGCATGCTTTCTTTTTCCAATCCAACAGTGAGGACATGTTGCGCGTTGCCTTCATACCACTCCATATTTCACCTCTAAAAGCACACTTGAAGAACAGGTGATTACTATTTTCTGGTTCTACATTACACAAGGCATATGTTCATTTTATCTCCAAGAATTGTAAGTTATCTTTTGCTGGTAGTCTATTCTGGAGACTAAGCCAAGCAATGAATGAAAATTTAGGAGGTATATACTACTTCTAGATAAAAGCCATCCAGGGTCTCCTTGTATGCTTTAACCGAATTAGTTCATAAATTTTCTATGATGAGGGCATGCCATTCATACACAACTTGTGCATGCCATGGATAACTTCACTTCGTCCTCCTAATTTTTCCATCTTTTAAACCTAAATCTAGGCTAACTTTTTCAATAAAGGTGAATCACAGTTATAGGGAATCTAATCCCAAATTGGTGTAGGCCTCAAATATTCGTCATGTATTCACCTTAACCATAGTGAATCTATCTTTGAATGTGTGCTCCATAGAACTTTGGCTAAAAGTGCATTGTTCCATTTCATATAGTTTTTTAGTCCCAGCCCTCCTCCTTTTAGAGCACAGATAGTATCCCATGCCACTCTGAAGTGTCTTCCACCCTATAAGAGTTCCTTCCACCCTATAAGAATAATCTACAAATGGAGGTTAGCCTATCCAAGATTAAAATGGGGATAGGGAATGCTTGTAACCAAAAAGAAAGCACTCCTTGGATAACAGGCTTGATGGGTTCAATTCTACCTGCAAATGACAGTGATTGACCCTTCCAAGAGTTGAGCTAGGTCTCAATCGACTCAATTAACACTGAAAATTGGGCCAACGAAACCTTCATTGGAGCTAATGAACTCCCAGATAATGAATAGGAAAATCTCCTAGAGGGTGGTGCATCATCTGCCTTAAGTGTTCCCTCTTATAACCATCCACTCCTGCTATATAAATACTAAACTTTTGCACATTCACTTTTAGTCTAGCAACCTTTTCCAATTCATGCAACACTACTACTAATATGCCTATAAAGGTATGATCCCCTCTAGATAAAAGCATAAGGTCATCCGCAAAAGCAAAGTGGGTTATACCTAATTGTTTGCACTTTGGATGGAAGTGAAAATAAGAAGTATTTGTTCTATTTCTTAGGAGCCTTGAGAGATATTCCAACCCTAGTAAGAATAAGGTCAGTGACATTGGGTCACCTTGTCTTAGTCCCCTTTGGCCTTTGAACATTCCATGCATTGAGGCATTTATTGAAATTGACTAAGAGGTCGTCTGTACACATTCTATGACCTAACCAATGAATTTTATAGGAAATCCTAAACTTATCATCATGTTCTCAAGGAAACCCTACTTAACCACACTATAAGCTTTTGTAATATCAACTTTGATCATGCATCTTGGTGAGATTCTTTTCCTTGTATACCCCTTACCAATTCTTGAGCAAGAAACACGTTATCCATTATGTTCCTTCCAGGTATAAAGGCTACCTGTGCTGGATCAACTAATTTTCAAATCGCCTTAGTCATTCGCTCATTCAGAACTTTAGTAATCACCTTGTAAACCACATTTAGGTAGGCAATAGGTCTGAAGTCTATTACCTTTAGAGTAGTCTTCTTCTTCAGAAGAAGAGTGAGAATGCAATGGTTGAGCTGTTTCAGGAGGTGTCTAGTTGTAAAAAATTCCCACATTGAAGCAATAACAGTTGGCCCTACTCTATCTTATTGCTATTTGATGAAAGCACAAGCATAGCCATCTAGTCCGGGGGCTTTTTCATCTCCTATGTTCTTTATCTCCTCCTCACTGATGGGGGCAACCAAAACTTCCCCTGATTGTTCATTTATGATCTCCCCACTTCTAATAACATCAACTTCTAGTTTGTCCGTAGGTGAAGAAGTTCCTAGTAGACCCTGGTAAAAGTTTAAGCAACAGTTTACTACTTCTCTCATTGAGGTAGTTATATTTCCATCTTCCCTAATGAGATGGGATATTGTATTATGCTTTCCCCTTTTTCTCACCACTACGTGGAAGTATTTACTATTCTTGTCTGCCTCATTCAGAAGTGTGCATTTTGCCTTCTATTTATAAAAGAGTCCTTTTGCTTCCATTAAAAAATTACCATACTTCCTTTTTTCCTTCACCTCTTGACTCAATTGAGTATCCTCTAGTATGTTTAGGGATGCCTTATAGGCTATTTGGAAAACCTTCTGTTGTTGGACCCTAAATTTTTTTTCTTTAAGTTAAGCATGATTTAAAATAATTTGAGGTTTTGATATATTTGATTTTGGAGTTATAATTATGTCAAATTTAGTAGGATTTATTGAATGGGTAAGTGGAATTAAAGTGTTAATGTAATAAGGATGTTCAAGGACATTTTTGGAAGGTCACTTAAGGTTAAAAGAGCATAAGCTTATAAGGAAGGGTAAAATGGACTTTTTGGGCTCATTAAGGGTAGAAAGGGAAGAAGACATGTTGTCTTGTTCTTTTAAGAAGAGAAAAACGTGAATTGAAGGGGGGGAAGAGTGAAAAACGAAAATAAGAGAGAAGAAGAGAGGTTTTGGTGAAAGAAGAAAAGAAGAGAAATCAAGCTTGTTAAGGTAGTTTAACCATCTTTTCTTCTTGCTTTATTAAAGAAATTGGTTATGTTGAGGATGAAGGAGTTAGAGAGAGAAAGGGGTTTATGTAAAGAATGAAAGGTTTGTGTTGGAAGAAGATGAATTAAGAGAACCCAATTGATTTAGGGTTTCTAAATTAGGTCTTCGGTTTTCTAACATAGATGGACTATGGGTAGGTTAGATTCCAGCTTAATTTGTCTTTATTACAATTTTTGTGATTTTTTGAAGTTTATGAACTCTATTGGAATGTTTTTTTGAATAAAACCTTGGTTGTTTTAGGAAACCAAAGGAATCCTACCCAAGAGTAAGGGGAACGGTAAGCTTGACTTGGATTTTCACAAGCTAATTAGGTGGGTAACATATTTATGGTTATAGTGTAATTAGGCAAATTCTTACCTATGTGTGTATGCTGGATTGATTGAAATTGACTTATTTGTAAATGTTGAAAATGCATGATGAAGTATGACTATATGATACCTTAAAAGAGGTCATGACATTTTGTATTAAATGAAAAGAAGACAAAGCATAAAAGTATGAGCATATGATAAAACAAATATGTGCTTTTGTTTGGGCGAGAGTGGAACCATTATGTTCATCACGTGCACGTTGACAAGAACCTTCTCCCGATTGCCCACTTGTGGCATATGAGCTCCGAAATTGAACTCATTATGTTCATGGGGTAAACTTTGGTTTCTCCATTCTGCGTCTATGGAACACTCAAGCCATTTGTTGTACATTGCATCTTTAATTTGTCATGAATGATACATTTGAGTGTTATGTGTTATGAGTGTTAAACTAAATTGAAGAATGCTTGAATTACTGAATATACACATATATATAAATATGCTTGAATTTGTGGTCAATTGCCAATGGCTATAAATATATTGGCCACTGAGCTGTGTAGCTCACCCCACTATTCCTTCCTCAGGTGTAGAACGAGAAGGTTAGAAATCTTTGCAAGGCATCGGAAACTTCAAGATATTAGAAACTTTTGTAACTAAGTTAGTTAGATCATTTTTGGATAGCTTCATAAGCATGTCAAACATTGAGCACCCTATGTATATTCTATTTTGTGTTAAGCCTTTGATTATAATGCTAATATGTAATTAAATTTATGCATGATCTTCATTTGATTTAGAAATGGATTAAGAAGTTTCCAAAGTTTCCATCGTGTATGTGCATATTTCTCTTGTAGTTGTACATTTCATACTTTAAATTTTCATAGGTGTAAAAATTGTGTGATGACTTCAAGGGAAAAATTGAACTAATTTAGGCTAAATTAGTCACAATTTTCTATTGAAAATTGTATCTTATCTTTCTAGCTTTCCAATGGTATATAGGATGAAATTTTTGGACATCGGAGTCAAAAGTTATGGTCCTTATAAGTGGAGATGCTTAAGAGTATAGATTGTATCGTCTGTGATGACGTGTATTGTCTGTGATGACGTGTATCTTCTTTGCATTATTCATCTTAAATTTTTTAGTCTAATTTTTTCCCTCTATATGAAAAAATCTCACTTTGGTGTCTTCATGAAACTTGTAGATCTAGGAGTCCTCTTCAAAACTGTCTAAACAACACCTTAATCTGATATCGCTAGAGAAAGTTATGACAATTGTTTCGATTCGTCTGGCGCTTTGTCTAGTTTCATCTGGCCTTGTCTTCTGGTCCAATTTTGACCCTCTATATGACAAAACCTTGCTCAGTGTCTTCATGAAAATTGTAGATCTAGGAGTCCTCTTCAAAACTGTCTAAAGAATACCTTAATCTGATATCTCTAGAGAATGTTATGTCAATTGTTTCGATTCATTTGACCCTTCGTCTGGTTTCTTTTGACCCTATTGTCTGGTCCCATTTTCACCCTCTAAATGAAAAAATATCGCTTTGGTGTCTCATTAAAGTTGTAGATCTATGAGTCCTATTCAAAACTGTCCAAAGAACAACTTAATCAGATATCTCTTGAGAAAGTTATGATAATTGTTCCAATTCGTTTGACCCTTCATCTGGTTTCGTCTAACCCTATCGTCTAGTCCAATTTTGACCCTCTAGAAGACAAAATCTCACTCAATGTCTTAATGAAAGTTGTAGATCTATGATTTCTCTTCAAAACCGTCTATAGAACACCTTAATCTGATATCTCTAGAGAAAGTTATGACAACTATTCCAATTCATCTGGCCCTTTATCTAGTTTCGTCTGACCCTATCATTTGGTCCAATGTTGACCCTCTAGATGACAAAATATTGCTTTGGTGTCTTCAAGAAAGTTGTAGATCTAGGAGTCAAAACCATCCAAAGAACATCTTAATTTGATATCTCTAGAGAAAGTTATGACAATTATTTTGATTCGTTTGACCCTTCATCTGGTTTCGTCTGACCCTATCGTTTGGTCTAATTTTGACCCTCTAAATCAAAAAATATCACTTCAGTTTCTTCATAAAAGTTGTAGATGTAGGGGTCCTCTTCAAAATGGTTAAAATAAAACCTTAATCTGATATTTGTGGAGAAATTTATGACAATTGTTTTGATTCATCTGACCCTTCATTTGGTTTCATTTGACCCTATCATCTGGTCCAACTTTGACCCTCTAGATGACAAAATCTCACTTTAGTGTCTTCATAAAAGTTTTACATATATGATTCATATTAAAAATTGTCTAAAAAACATCTTAATCCAATATCTTTAGAGAAAGTTATGCCAATTTTCCTAAAATAAGTTCAATATGATTGAGGACAAGTACTGTTTCAGTTTAATGACTCCAAATACTGGGCTTTGAAAGCGGGATCCAGCACTTGTGCTCTTTTCACCTTGGCAGAAATGTTCCCATAATCCTCGTAATTTAGTGACTTCAAATCATAATTTAACTCTTTTAATTTCCTACACAAGGTGCTGATCCTTCCACTACTCTCTCCCATTCATTATCTATAACCTCCTGTATCTAAAGATGCTTCAGCCACATGTTAAAAAAATTGAAGGGCCTTTTACCTATCATTTCTATTGGGTTGATATCCATAAGCACTGAGTAGTGATTTGATTCAACCAGTATTTTCAAGAAATGTGTTAAACAATTTACTCCTAGATTGTTCAATGCTTGGTTGAGTAAAACCCTATCCAATTTAGCCCATAACTAGTTTTTATTCCAAGTATAAAATTCACCCCTACTAGGAGCATCCTCCAGCCCCTTTGTCATTCTGAAGTTTAATAGGTCCTTAAGCAAGTAGGCAGACGGTGACTGGTAACCTAATCTCTCCCTTGCATCACAAACACAATTGAAATCTCCTTTGATAATCTAAGGTTTCCTTGTATCCACATTCACTTCCTGAAGTTTCTACCAAAGCTCCCTTCTTCTTGTAATAGTATATAATCCATATAAAAAAAATATTGTAAAGGTTAACTGTGCAATTCTACATTGTATTTTAGTATGTATAAGTTGATCCCCTGAATCCAAAACTTGGAACTTACATAGATTAGTATTTCAAATTACACACATTATGCCACCAACAATTAATTCAAAGTTATTATGTCATTCCCATCCTCCAAATTTGTTTCTCATCAGCATATTCAAACTATCCACAGTTAACTTGGTTTCCAGTAAACAAGCAATATTATAATGGTGTTGTCTAAGTAAGTTGACAACACTGTATTATCTCAAGTCCTTATTTAAGCCTCGAACATTCCAGCACAATACCTTCATTTTCCAGGTTGGGGAGGTCTACCCCTCCTGTAACCTTTTGGATTTCATTGCTGCTCCTCATTGCCACTGTATAGTTGCCCTCTGGCCTTAGTGGAGTCCCTTTTACATTTACTATGTTAGCTTGCATTATTGCCTTCCCTTTATTAATGTTTATGTGGTTTTGAACTTCTTGCCATTCACCCTAATTCCTTGTTGTGTTGTCCAACCGAGGCTAGAATCTTGGTTATCTTCTTTCTATGAATTCCATCCTCCTTTCTAATCCTTCATCACCTACTTCATTTTGTCGTTGCTATTCACCTTCCTTGTTAGGATTTTCATCTTGAGCAGCTTCTACATGAATATTAGCCTATGCCAATTTCCTCTCCAACTTTTCCAGGTTAGGCAGATTTAGGTCACTTACTTGCTCAACCAGTTCATTATCTTCTACCTTAGTGGTCTCCTTCATATGCTTCTTACTTTTCCCTTTACACTCAAAGGGGTTATGACCAAATTTCCTACAATGATAACGGTAACTAGGGAAGGTCTCAAATATCACCATTTGAGTACATCTATTGCCCTTAGGTAATTTTAACTCAAAGTTGGTCACAGGGCTTTTTGACACATCCACTTCCACCAATAATTTTGCATAACCGATTCTAGACTTCATACTAGTGATATTATCTGTACACATTGGTCTGCCTATTATGGATCCCAATTTTGACAGTCCCCTTTCGTTCCATAACTCCAAAGGAACATTTGGTATTTACACCCTTATTGGTACATCCATAAATTCCTTGTAGTCGAAAGTAAATCCTTGAGTAAGTTTCTTTAGTAGTAGGGTTTTCCCAAACATTATATACAGGTCTCTAGCTAAAAAATTGATATGGTGTTCTTCTGAATTGAACTCGAATATCATCCATCCTTGACTGTGAGGAAGGATTTTGTATTGCACTTTCCATTTCTCCATTTGTCCTTCAAGGGCCTTCATCCCTGGAAACCTTCTAGTGAAGCACCCTACTAGGCAGTAGCCTCATGTTTGCTCAATCTTTGTTATATCTTTCACTTCTCTACTTGCATATAATCAAGCTTCATTCCTTGATTTATCTCTCAGTTTTTTCTAAATAGGCTGGCATATGAGGCCTTATTTTTCCCTTCATTAGTATCTGTGCAAACTTGAGTTGGCATTTTGTTGAACACCTTCTGTGCGGGCTCATCCTCTTCTAAACCAGCAGAATCTGTTGAGTCTACACTCCCCACATCACTGTCCTCACTAGCTGTGGATGCATCCTAATACCCTAGCTCTTCACTCCACAGCACACCAGTACCCACATTTTTCTCATTATTCAAATTCTTACCTTCCCTATTATGGAAACCTAACTGCTCTTGTTCTCGAACCCTACCTTGTTATATTGTCCTTGTTACCCTAACTCTATTTACTTTTAAAGTTATGTCCGCTATTCTCACCTCTACATTTCTGATAAGTCTACCTTTCTGAGTTTCTCTTGTCGCACCCTACACTGCTTAGATTAGAATTTTGTCTACTCACTATTTCCATCATTGACTATGTTGGGCTCTGTTTTTGGAGCCCAACAATCGTTCCGGAGTCATAAAGTGTGAGCAGGTTTCCTTATAGCAGTATTTCAATAAACCCTCACTTCCTTGGAATTAATCTTTCTAAATTCACCACCAAAGGCTATTAATTTTTGTGGAATGGTAGAAAAATGTGTTAGGAATTCATTTCTTCAAGAATCACTTCATTTGGAGTTCGGATGATGAAGTTATGGCCAAAAGAATCCAACATGTTTATGACCTCAATCATAAGGTACCTATCTTGGCGCAATTGCCATAACTTTCACTATAGATGTCGGATTGATGTCGTTTTTAGACGGTTTGAAAGAGAACTTCTAGATCTACAACTTTTATGACAATTAGAAGCAAGATTATACCTCTAAAAGGGTAAAAATGGCAATTTATTGTAGCTATTCCGTGAATGTTCGTTAAACAGACATACATGTTCGTCTAACAGACATAGACGGGCCTGGTAGTGCTTTCCAGACCCGAAAAGGTCCGTTTAATGGAGATGAACTAGGTTAGGGATCTTTTTAGACCAAAGAAGGTCCGTTTAATGGACCTAATGTCCGTCTAACGGTCATAGAGGATTCCCAAATCCCTCCAAAGACTCTCCAGCACTTCCAACATCCATTCGAACATCATTTTTCACTCATAACCTCCTCAAATTCACCCCTTCTAGTGCAATGTCACTTTATATCCATTTAAATACTAAATACATCTCATTAACTCTTGAATCTCAAATCAAAAGATTCATCACATCCAATCTTTCGAACTCTAACATGCTATTCTAATACTAGCAACAATTGGCATTCATCATATCCAATCTTTCGAACTCTAACCTGTTATTCTAATACTAGCAACAATTGGCAATCTCAACAAAGAAGAATATGCACATCCATCATAGTTAACCTTTAAAAATACATAGTCGTACAAAAGGAACTTCGTAAGTTCTCATTCTCATTTCTAAAAAAAGTCAATGTTTGAACAAACTTTACTTACATATCAACATACACATCAAACTTAATACAAAATAAAAAAGGATGCTCATGTTTGATATGCCTATAAAGTTATCCAAATTAGTCACTAACTTAGTACAAAAGATTCCTAGCTATCTTGGAGTTTCCAAATGCCTTGCAAGGATCATTAATCTTCTCGTTCTGCACCTGAGGAGGGAAAATGATGGGTTGAGCTACACAGCTCACTGGATAATATATTTATAGCTATTGGCAATGGGCCACACAATCAAACATATATGAATATCCATATAGGCATACATATCTTGTCTTAATCCAGCAATGAAATTTCAACATTCACAATTCTAGTTCACAGCTCATAATTTAATACATCATCACATAGAACATATTGGATGTAATTTAACATCAAAGAATAACTCTCAAATTTCAACATAACTTAACATATCAGAATGCAAATGTACTAACAAATGGCTTGAGGGTTCTGTGGAACAAAACAGAGAAACCGAAGTTTACTTCGTGAATGAAACGAGTCCAATTTTCGGATCTCGTATGCCATAAGTGGGCAGCCAGGAGAAGGCTTTATGTCGTTGTGCACGTGACTATGAAGCAATTCTTCTCTCACCCAAACATAATCAAATCTCATGCTCAATTCATTCAATCACAAGTTCATATTCTCATGCTTTTTTCTTCTTTCCATTTAATCAAAATGCCATAATATAATTCCAAGGCATAGCATAATCATATTAACAATTTAATCATATCAAAATGTCATACATCTTTCAATGCATAACATAAAACACATCATAAGGCATTTTTCATATCATAGCAATTCACAATTTGGAAATTTAAGCATAAACACACACACATAGGCACACTACCTATTTACACAATAACCATAAATATTTTAGCCACCATATAACTCTTGAAAATCCAAACTCAATTTGGCCTTTCCCTTTGCTCTTGGGTAGCATTTTCTTGATTTCCTAAAAAAACAATTTCCCATTAAATTCCAATTCAATAAAACCCCTAAAACTTCAACATCACAACAAATGAAATAATTGGTAAATTGGGTTTAGCATTAACTTACCCATGGTCTATCTAGGTTAGAAAAGACAACACCTAGTTTAGAAACCCTAAAAATTAAATAGGTCTCTCAATCATCTTCTTCCTCTAATCATTCCCAACACAAAAACCCTTTCTCTCTCTAAAACTCCTTCATTCTTAACACAACCCATTTCATTGATAAAGCAAAAAGAAAAGATGATGGACTTACCTTAGAAGCTTGATTTCTTCTTCTTCCCACAATCTCTTCTTCCTTTCTCTTCTTTCTCCACAATTTTGCCTTCTTTTCTTCTTCTTTTCACTTTTTGCTTCTCTCTTCTCTTAGCTTCCACGACACTCTCTCTTCGCTCTTCTAATTCAAGACTCATCTTTAGCTTATTCTTCCAAGATTGCCCCTCACTTAATTGACCTTTCTAATTTTGCCCCTTCTTTTATCTTTTATGTCTCTAGCTCCTTTAATCCACTTAACACCACATTAATTCTATCTAAGTTTCAATCATTCCATCTAATCTCTAATCATGCCTGCTTAATAATGACTCAATTCTAAAATTAAATAATTAAACAAACAATAAGTAATTTAGAAAAATTTTCAGGATCCAACAGACTGATTACTGATCCTCTCTTCCATATTACCCTGAGGTATGCCTTGTTGTATTTCTTTGGTACCCCATCTCTGATACCTTCTAAATTTTTACTCAAATCCCTTTTTTTCCCCGCTGCTTTCTACATATTTTCCTAGTTCAGCAATAGAAAGTTCCGCTCGCTTACCTTTTGTACCTCTCCTTCAGCATGGTCCCAAATATCCTGTGACTAATCTTTAGGCCCCCAGCCAGTAATCCTATATCACAATCCACCGTGATATCTCTTCCTTTATTCTTATTCTTTCCCATTCATCGGGCCTGAGAATATCCCTAAAATGGTATTTTAGAACTTCAATCTCATAGTTGCAACCCTAAAAAGATTTAACCCTAAAATGGTTCTTACACTGGTAGCTCCTTTAATTACAATACGCTAATTCAACCCAGAAATCCCATAAATAGTCAAACATTTACTGGTCGTGTGGTACGGTGTCTAGGAGAAAGTCGCCTAGAGTGAGAAGCTCACGCCCGCACACTTACTGATACTGATAGCTCTTTCTTTTTTTAATGAAAGGTAAATAGTATATTTAATCAAAAGGTACGTATAGCATTCATTGGGGCATACCCCGATCAAACATGTAATTCGAAAAGCCTACATCAAATTCACCCAATAGCACAATCCATCCAATTAGAGGTTAGTCGTAATTACCCTTAATACATCCGAAAGAAGCAATAACCAACATTATACAATATCTTATACATCTTATACATCCGAAAGAAGCAATAACCCTTAAAAAACAACAAAAGCACTCAAAGTTAATAAGTTTAACAGGATACAATTTATACAATATCTTATACATCATAGTTTTTATCTTTGAGATCACATCGAAACTTGTAATGGTGGTTTCATATAATTGAACAGCATTTTTGGTCTTTCATATCATATGCAAGGTTCATAGGAATGCAAGTCTTGTAGCTTTACTTCTAAGACAGGCTCTATTGTATTATTTCCAGATCCACTTAATAGCACTCGAAAGTGTGGACATGCCTCTAGTCATTCCCAACCATCCCCGGATTGCATTCCAAATCTCACCTATAAAAGAACATTTAAAGAACAAATGGTCAACATATTATATTTCAATCTCGCACAACCTACATGTTTGGTCCATATCCAATAATGGAAGATTGTCTTTTTTTGGCAATCTATTCTGCAAACTGAGACATGCAATGAAGGAGTATTTTAGTGGAATGTACTGTTTCCAAATAAAGGACATCCATGGGGCCTAGTATGTTTAAATAGCATGAACTCATAGACCTTGTGTGATGATATAACTCCATTAACACATAACTTCTGCATCTCATTTACCACTTCACTGCTCCCTCTTAACTTTCCCACTATTATGTTATGGATCATTGCCAATCGCTTTAATAGGGGGAGTCTATTGTGAGGTACCCAATCCCATATTGGTACTCCTCTTAAGTTGATTTCATGGATCTATCTTACCCATAAGGAGTTTGCTTCGACATATATGTTCCACAACACTTTAGCCAACAAAGCCAAATTCCATATTTTGCAATTCTTCAATCCCAAACCACCCTCCTCTTTAGGTGCACACATGTCATCACATTCCACCCTAAAATGCTTACCACCCCATAGAAAAAGTCTACATATGGAGGTTATATTATTAAGGATAACTACTAGAATAGGGAACGCCTAAAGCCAAAATGATAAAACTACTTGGATAACTAAATTAACCAATTCAATCCTCCCTGCATATGAAAGGGTTTTCCCATTCCATGCATTAATATAGGTCTCCATCGGTTCAAACAATATTGAGAATTGAGCTAGTGATAGCTTCATCAGTGCCAAGGGTCCCAAATACTGAACTAGGAATTCACCAATAGGAAATTCAACCATCTGTAAAATGTCTTCTTTATCAAGCTCCCATACTCTGCCTAGCTATATCTTTGATTTTGAGGGATTTACCCTCAACCCTTCCACCTCTCTTAATTCCTCAATCCATCCACCATTGCATGAATTGATGTGTAATCACCTTTGGATAGTAGTATAAGATCATCGACGAAGGCAAAATGTGTGATACCTAATTTCTTGCATTTCAGGTGGAAGTCAAAGAAGAGGCTGGCCGTTCTCATTTTTAACACTCTTGATAAGTATTCCAAACAAATCAAGAAAAGTGTGGGTGACATCGGATCTCCTTGTCTCAATCCTCTCCTCCCCTTGAACATCCTATATAATATGCAATTGATCGAGATCGAGAATGAGGTTGTTGTTACATATTCCACAATCCAATACACAAACCTATCTGGAAATCCCATCCCTTTCATGATTTCTTCTAAGAATTCCCATGATACCATGTCATAGGCTTTTATAATATCAATTTTGATCATGCATCATGGGGAGATACGTTTTCTACTGTAGCCCCTGGTAAGTTCTTGCGCTAAGAAAATATTATCCAATATACTTCTACCTGGTACAAAAACATATTGGTCCGGGTCTACTATTTTCCCCACAACTACAGTCATATGCTCAGACAATATTTTCATAATCACCTTATACACAACATTCAGGCAAGCTATTGTTCTAACATCGGTCACCCTTAGTGTTGTCTACTTCTTGGGGATAAGAGTGATGATAGTGTGGTTGAGTTGTTTTAGCATACGACCATTAGTAAAGAACTCATGCACAACTTCCCTGACATTTTGTCCAACAGTGTCCCACTGTTGCTTAAAGAAGGCAGTTATGTAACCATCTGGTCTTGGAGCTTTATCATTACCAATATCGAACATAACTCACTTGATCTCATCATCCGTAATTGAGGCAATAAAAGTTTCATGCATCTCTGGATCCAAAATTTCTCCATTCCTTATCACCTGTAGGTCTACACTTTCTCGAGCAGATGAAGTGCCAAGCAACCCCTTATAATAGCTTACTATACATTCAGTCACTTCCTCCATTGTTGTGGTTTCGAATCCATCTTCTTTAATAAGAAGGGTGATATCATTTTATCTACTTCTTTTCCGAGCCATAGCATAGAAGTACCTAGTGCTTCTATCAATCTCCATCAAGTGTTTGCATTTGTTTTTTTTTTAGTAAAAAAACCTTTCAGCAGCTTACAAAAATATCGCATGCTTCCTTTTAGTATTCACCACAAGTGTTAATTCTTCATCTTCGTGTATGCTTAGGGAATCTTGGTATGCTCTTTGAACCTCCTCCTATGCCTTCTTTACTTTACTAGCAATGTAACCATACTCTTCATTATTCAAAATTTTCAAAGGGATCTTCAATGCCTTCAATTTCACACAGAGGATGTATTGTGCAATTCCATCCACTTCCATGTCCCAGGTATTGGCAACTATATCTTGGAAGAAAGGATGGTGAAACCACATGTTGAAAATTTTGAAAGGTTTGTTCCTTTGAACATTTTGTTGACTAAATTCCACTATTATAGGACAATGATTCGAGTCCACCATCATAAGTAAGAAGTTAGCCGAACAATGCATACCTTTTTGCTTCCTATACTTAGTTGATAAGGACTCTATCCAATTTTTCCCATAACTGATTTTTTTGCCAAGTGAAAGTCTCCCCTCTAAATGGGGCATCTTTTAATATGAGAGTCACACGAAACTCTTGTAGATCTTTCAACAAGTATACAGATGGGGTTTGTCATCCAATTCTTTCACTAGTCGTACATACACAATTGAAATCCCCTATTACCATCCATGGCATCATTGAATCCGTAGCTAGCCCAATCAACTTTTGCCATAATTCCCTTCTTTTTATCACACTATATAGCCCATACACACAAGTCACCAGAAATTTCCTTTTAGTAGTTTAGCATAGCACGTTACAATGGATAAATTGTTCACCCTTCTTCTATACATGACAGTAATAAAATAAAGAATTCCAAGCTATAGTAATTTAACGCCTTAAGATAGAACCAAAATTAAGGCTATAATCCTAACTTGAAAACTTATATTCATCATACTACCTAAACCACTAGTAGTTAGTTTGGTTTCCAAAAGGCAAGCAAATTTGCAATTGTGTTATCCAATGAGGTTGACAACACTGTGTTGTCTCGAGGTCGTGTTTAGACCTCGGACATTCCAACATAACATCTTCATTTTATCATTTGGGAGGGCCCTTCCCCTCCTGTTTTTTTTTTTGTTTTCATCTGCAATGCATTTCTCACTCACCTCCTTACTTCCCTTCGGTTGGTCATGCCCTTTATCTCCTTCATTCATTCTTCTATTGGTAATTATCACTGCCTTGCCTTTGCTACTATTTTTAGAACTTTGCACCTTCTTCCATTCACTGCCATTTTCTTTTTTTACCTCCCTCTGAGTTTGGATGTCATTCTATCCCCTAGAGTCATTTACTGCCTCTCTGGTTATAATAGATTCTTTATTCCTTTCTGTTTGTATTTGCAATTTACTTTCCTTATCTTGGTTTATGTCTTTGTTTATTCCTATATGGCTTCTCAGTTTGCTAGGTTTTGTAGCATCCGTACCCTAATTAGCATGATTCCTTAAACCACCATCCTCATTAATATCTCCATTATCTAATGGGTTGCCAACTTTCATGCCCCCTCTTTAACAATCTCCATCGGCAAATTCTTATGTATTCTTCTTGTAGTATTACATTCGAAAGGGTTATGCCCAACTGTTTACAATAACATCAATAACTAGGGAATGTTTCATAAATCACCAATTAAGTATATCTACTACCCTCCTGACATTTTAACATTAAAACTAGTTACTAGTTTACTAGACACATCTACCTCAACCAATATTGTAGCATAACCAATTCTGGATTTCTTACATATTATCTTTTCTATGCAGATAGATTTACCAACTCGGGAGCTAAGCTTGGAGAGTCCTTTTTCATTCCACAATTCCAGTGGGACATTAGAAAATAGGAACCACAATGGGACTTCCATGAAGTCTTGGTAATTGAAAGGAAATCCTTGTGACATTTTTTTTAGCAACAATGTTTTCCCAAACAAAATATAGGGGCCCCTTGCTAGATCATTGGTTCGGTCTTCATCTGCTTCGAATTGGAACACAATCTGGCCCTGATCATGGGGCAGTATCTTGCAATTCACTCCCTAGTTAGCAATTAGGTCTTCAAGTGCTTTCATTCCTGGGAACCTCCCTGTGAAACATTTGATAAGGCAGTACCCCCATTTCTACTCAATTTGCATTATATCCTCTTCCTCCATTGTAACTTCATCCTCAATTTGCACGTATTCCAATTGTAAACCTTGCTTCAGATCATGGTTTTTTCTGAAGAGGCTGGTAAATGATGGTTTATTTTTGCCTCCTTTAGTGATTGCAGAAATTTGGTTTTGTATTTTATCGAACATGTTCTATACTGGCTCTTCTTTATTTTTCTTGACTGAGGTTGACTATGGCATTCTATCGAACACCTTCAATGTGGATTCATCTTCTTTTGAACCATTACTGTCGGTTAAATCTACACTCCCTAACTCAATGTCCTCATTATTTATGGATGCATCCTCATCCCCCAGCTCTTCCCACAATACTCTAGTACTTATAACTTTTTCTTTATTCAGTAACGTACTTGGTATATTCGCGAAAGCCACCTGCTCTTGTTCACGGGGTTACCTCACTATATTGTTCTTCTTTCTTTAGCACTGTGTATTCCCAAATACACTTTGCTACCCTCACCTTAAGATTCCTATTCCCTATATTGTTCTTTGTGTTTGCTATCTTTATCGTTTAAATGTTTGCCACACCTGCTTCTCGCATTTCCCTTTCGAAATTATCCATATTTCCCACATGTGGTCTTCTTAGGTTCTCTAGTTATAGCCCCACTCACTCTACTATGATGTCTTTCCCTTTTTTCTTTTTCTTCCCCATATCTCAGACTAGAAGAACCTGTAAGGATTACCCTAATCGTATGGTGTACAGTGCTTGCGAAAACAACCAATGTAATCGCCAAAGACCAGGGTTGACGATTTGCCCTAAAACTAGGGTGGCTGATTGTTCTAATCTACTGGATGTACCAGCGAATCCACTTCAAAATCACTAAATCACTCAAGATTAATTGAAGAATGGTGTAAAAGCGGATTCCAATAAGGGCAAAAATTGGGAGAAAAATTGCCCAATGTGAGTCACTCATGCACGCCCACTCACTGATAGCTCTTTCTTGGTTACTAATAGATCTTTCTTTTCTTTTCTTTTTTGATGAAAGGTTAATAGTATATTTCATCAAAAAGTATGTATAACGATCATGGGGCATGCCCTGACCAAATATGAAACACCATCAAAGTATCTTAAAGCCCCAATACATCTAAAGGAGGTTATATGCAAAAGCATCTTAATTGACCCCATTACAAATGAAAAGAAACTATAAGGAAGACAACACATCATAAATCAAACCAGCTGAAGCATGAAATGGATCTGCTGGAGACATTGTCGACGAATCCTAGCTACCATGACTTTAGCACGAAGCTATAAGTAGAGGCAGCAAGGTCCTATAAAGCCTCGTAGCCGTAAAAGTGAATCTAAACATACAACAATTGCACCCAATGGCCTAAAAATGTAGTCTGAACATCCTACATCAAATGTGCCCAGTCTCCCCCAATGCCCAAAACATATAATCCGAACAACATCAAGTGTGCCCAAGCCCCCAATACATCCAAGCTATGAATATGTAATCCGAAATCCTACTCTAAATGCATAAAAGACCTCAATACAACCAATTTAAGGTTATTTGTAGGGATCGTTACTGAATCCGAAGGAGACAATAACCACAACTATACATTATGTTCAAACCCCACCCATGCAGGATAAGTCAAACCAACCAAATTATGTGAAGGGGAGCCGCTGGATATACTCTATGTACAACTAACTACAACAGCGGCACCCAAGGTCATAGACCCCAATCAGATGTGACACCTAAACAGCTTACAACAAACGCACTAAAAACCCAACTGTGCATAACCTTTCCACCAGGACTGCAATAGAGGCACCCAAGGGCGTAGACCCTAATCAGGCATGGAACCTAAACAACTTACAATACATCCATTTACAAACATGTAATCCAAAAAGCCTACAGCCAATGTGCCCAGTGCCCCAATACAACCAATAAAGGTTAGCTATAGTTAGCCCTAGTACATCCAAAAAATATAGTAGCTAGCACTATCCATCAAAGTTCAAAGACAACCGAGGCATTAAAAGGTAATAAGTTCAACAAAGGAAACAATAACAACAACTATACATCATGTTCAAAAACAACCTAAAGTCAAACCAACCAAAGATATAGGGGAGCTGTTGGATATGCACTGTGCATAACCTTTCCATTATTATTGCCACAGAGACACCCAAGGCCATAGACCCCAATCAAACATGGCCCCTGAATACCTTACATCAAGTGCACCAAGACCCTAATACATCTAGTGACAAACCAAAAAGCATACAACAAATGAGCCCAATGCCCCAATACAACCAATAGAGGTTAGCTATAGTTACCCCTAGTACATCTGACAAAAACAACTTCCAATACTATTCATCAAAGTTCAAAGACAACTAAGGCATTGAAAGGTAATAAGTTCAACCAGATACAATCTATACAATATTTTATACATCACAGTTTTTATCTTGGAGATCACATCAAAACTGGTAATGGAAGCTGCATCTAAGTGAATTACATTTCGGGTCTTCCATATTGTTTACATGGTGCAGGGGAGGCCGAGTCTTACAACGTTACTTTTGAGGAGGGTACCACTATATTCTTTCCGGATCCATTTAACAGCACTCAAGATATTGGACATGTCTCTAGTCATTCCTAGCCATCCCCAGATTGCATGCCAAATCTCACTAGTAAAAGAGCATTGAAAGAATAAGTGGTCAATTGATTCGATTTTGGTCTCACATAACTTGCATGTTCAGTCCAAATCCAAAAATGGGAGATTTTCTTTTATGGGCAATCTATTCCACAAGCTAAGCCAAGCCTTGAGGGAGTATTTAGGCAGGATGGACTGTTTCCAAATGAAAGACATCTATGGCCGCCTAGTGTGTTTAAAATGCATCAGCCCATAGACCTTGTGTGATGATAAAACTCCATTAACACATAACTTTTGGATCTCATTTACCACTTCACTGCATTCTCCTAACTTGCCCATCATTATGTCACAAATCCTTGCTAGGCGCTTTAAGAGTGGAGAGTCTCTAGGGTGTGGTACCTAATCCCATATAGGTACACCCCTCAAGTAGATTGTATGGAGCCATTTCACCCTTAACTAATTAGCTTCGGTATGGATGTTCCATAACACTTTAGCCAACAAAGTCGAATTCCATACTTTACAATTCTTCAAACCCAAACTGCCCTCCTCTTTAGATGCACAAATGTCATCCCATACTGCTTGAAAATGCTTACCACCCTATAGGAAGAGTCTATATATGGAGGCTATCTTATCGAGGATAACCACTGGAATAGGGAATGTCTGAAGCAAAAATGATAAAACTCCTTGAATGACTGAATTGACCAATTCCACCCACCCCATATATAAAGGATTTTTCCCATTCCATGCATTGATGTAAGTCTCCATCGATTTAAGAAAAAATGAGAATTGAGCCGCTGATAACTTCATCAATGCCAAGGGGACTCCTAAATACCGAACTAGGAACTCACCAATAGGAATCTCAACCATCTATAAAATGTCTTCTTTGTCCCACTCCTATACTCCACTGAGGTAGATATTGGATTTTGAAGGATTGACCCTCAACCTTTCCACCTTGCTTAACTCCCTTAATCCATCCACCAATATACGAATTGAGGTGTAATCACCTTTGGATAGGAGCATAAGATCATTAGCGAAGGCAAAATGTGTAATGCTTAATTGCTTACATTTTGGGTGAAAGTTAAAGGAGGGGCTAGCTGTTCTCACTTTTAATACTCTTGATAAGTATTCCAAACAAAGTAAGAATAATATGGGTGACACCGGGTCTCCTTGTCTCAATCCTATCCTCCCCTTGAACATCCCATATAAATTGCCATTGATTGAGTGTTACACACTTCATAATCTAAGACACAAACCAATCAGGAAATCCTAACCCTTTCATCATTTCTTCCAACCCAGGAGACTGTGTCATAGGCTTTGGTAATATCAATTTTGATTATACACTATGGAGAGGTGTTTCCTATTGTAGCCCTTGATAAGTTCCTACGCTAAGAAGATATTGTCCAACATATTCCTACCTAGTACAAAAGCAAATTGGGTTGGGTCTACTATTTTCCCCACAACTGCAGTCATATGCTTAATCAATATCTTTGTAATCACCTTATACACAATGTTTAAGCAGGTTATAGTTATAAAATTAGTCACTCTTGGTATTGTCTACTTCTTAGGGATAAGGGTGATGATAGTGTGGTTAAGTTGCTTTAGCATACAACCATTCACAAAGAACTCATATACGGTTGTCCTGACACTGTGTACAACCCAATCCCACTGTTGCTTAAAGAAGGTTGTTGTATAACAACCTGGTCCAGGAGCTTTCTCATTTCCGATATCAAACATTGCTCGCTTGATCTCATCATTCGTGATTGAGGTGAGCAAAGTTTCATACATTACTGAATCCAACAATTCCTTATTCCTAATCACCTATATGTCTACACTTTCCCAAGGGGATGATGTGCCAAGGAACCCCTGATAACAGTTTACTATATATACTGTCACTTCCTCCATTATTGTGGTTTCAGAACCATCTTCTTTAATAAGGTGGGTGATTGCATTTTGTCTACTTCTTTTTCAAGCCACAGCATGAAAGTACCTAGCGCTTCTATTCGCCTCCATCAAGTGTTTTCATTTGGTTTTTTGTTGGTAGAAAAGTCTTTTAGCATCTTGCAAAAATACTACATGTTTTCTCTTAGTATTTATCACAGCTGTCAATGTTGCATCTTCGGGTCTACTGAGGGAGTCCTGATATACTTGCTGAAACTACTCCTGTGCCTCCTTTACTTAACTAGCAATGTGACCATACATGTCTTTATTCAAAGTTTTCAAGGGTTTTCAATGCCCTCAATTTGACACATAGGATTTACTACGTTGTTCCACCTATGGCCATGTCCCAGGTGGTGGCCACTATATCTTGGAAGAAGGGATGCTGGAGCCACAGGTTAAAAATTCTAAAAGATTTACTCACACGAGCTTCCTGTTTACTGAATTCCACTACGACTGGACAATGAATCGAGTCCACCCTCATGGGTAAGAAGTTACTCAAACAATACCAACCCTTTTCTTCCCATGCGCGGTTGACAAGGACTCTGTCCAATTTTTCCCATAACTAGTTTTTCTGTCAAGTGAAAGTTTCACCTCGAAATGGGGCATCTTTCAAATTAAGGATTACTTGAAATTCTTTTAAGTCTTTTAACAAGTAAGCTGATAGGGGTTGGCATCCAATTTTTCACCAGTCGTACATACATAATTAAAATCCCCCATTAACACACATGGCATCCTTGAATCCATAACTAGCCCAATTAATTGTTGCCATAATTCTCTCCATTTAGTCACACTATACAACGCATAGATACATGCCTGAAAATTTCCTCTTAGTGGTTTGGCAGAGCACCCTACAATGGATAAACTATTCTCCCTTCTACAATACTTGGCATAGCAAATTAGGAATGTCAGGAAATAGCAATTTAGCCTTTGAAGATCAAATCAAAATTATGGCTATATTCCCATCCTGAAAATCTATTATGCAATATACTACTTAAACCATCTGTAATGAGTTTAGTTTTCAAAAGACAAGCAAATTTGCAATTATGATGGCGAATGAGGGTGACAACACTGTTTTGTCGCGAGGTCGTGTTGAGGCCTCGGACATTCCAACGTAATAGTGTCATTTACCTCCCCTCCTATTTTTCTGTTTGCATCTGTAAAGTCTTTCTCACCCTCCTCCTTATCCCCTTCATGTAGTCGTTGATTGGTAATTAGCACTGCCTTGCCTTTGCTACTATTTTTAGAACTTTGAACGTGCTGCCAATCACACCCATTTGCTAGTCTTACCTCCCTTCGAGGTTGGATGACATGATGTCCCCTAACTTCATTTGTCGCCTCTCTGATTAGGATAGATTCTTGATTCCTATCTGTTTGGTGCCGTAGCCAAGTTTCCCTGTCTTGGTGTGTGTCTTGGCTGATTCCCATTTGCCTTCTCGATTGATCAGTATTCTCATCATCCATACCTTGATTAACCGAAGTTTGTAACCCACCATCCTCATTACCATCAACTTTATCTGAAGGGTTGCTAGCTTGCTTGGCCCCCCCTTTAGTAACCACCCTCTGCACCCTTTTCTGTGTTCTCCCTATAGTCTTACACTCGAAAGGATTATGCCCAAACTGTTTACAATAACGACAATAACTTGGAAATGTTTCATAAATTACTATTTGGGTATATCTACTTCCTCCTGGCATTTAAACCTTAAAATTAGTGACTAGTTTTTGGGACACATCCACCTCAACCAAAATTCAACCATAACCAATTCTAAACCGTTTGCTTGTTATCTTATCAGTGCATATAGGTTTACCAACTCAGGAGCCAAGTTTGGAAAGGCCTTTTAGAGTCCATAATTCCAGTGGGATGTTCGAAAATTGAAGCCACAGTGGGATTTCCATAAAGTCTTAATAGTTGAAAGCAAAGATGGATGACAATTTTTTTAGCAATAAAATTTTCCCAAACAAAATATAGGCCCCCCTGCCATAACGCTAGTTTGGTCTTCATCTACTTTGAATTGGAACACAATCCAACCCTGATTATCGGGTAGTAACTTACAGGCCACTCCCCATTTAACAATTAGGCCTTCGAGGGCCTTCATCCTTGGAAATCTACCAGTAAAGCATCTTACTAGGCAGAATCCCCATTCCTACTCAAGTGTCATTATGTCTTCATCCTCTATTGTCACTTCATCCTCTACGTGCCTATATTCCAGTTGTAAGCCTTGCTTCAAGTTATGGTTGTTTATGAAGAGACTAACAAATGAAAGTTTGTTTTTGTCTCCTTCGGTGATTGTAGGGTCTCGATGTGGCTTTTTGTGAAACACATTCTGTGCTACCTCTTCATCCTTCTGTTTAGCTAGGGTTAATGATGGCATTCCATCAAACACCTGCAATTCAATCTCCTCTTCATCGGAATTCAGTGGAATCAACGCTCCCTAACTCAATATCTTCATCTATTGTGGATGCTTCGTCATCCCACAGTTTTTCATTCAATACACTAGTACATATAATTTTACTAGTATTTTATAACGTACCTAGTCTGGTCATAGATGCTGCCTACTCGGGTTGGTAAGACTTGCCTTGTTATGTTGTTTTCTGTCTCCATCACGACGAACTCCCAAAATCACTTTTGCAACCCTCACCTCGTCATCCCTATTCCCCACAATATTTTGTGGGTGTGCAATTTTTATTGAATGGGTGTTAGCCGCCCCGGTCTCTTGCACTTCCCTTTCAATAAAGTCCAGATTCCCTGTCGATTGTCGTCTTAGATATTCTACTTGAATCCCCACACATTCCATTATTATATCTTTCACTTTGTGTTTCTTCTTACCCATGTCACAGATCCGAAGAAGCCTGGTAGGGAGAACCCTAATTGTGCGGTGTACAATAGTGATACACTATAGTCGTCAATCAACTAGGGTTGATGGTTTGCCCTAACCTAGGGTATGTTGGAGTTATGTAAATATAGTGCCCTGCAAAGCAAGTGTATTTACATGTAACTTTATCTTCTTCAATTATAGTTTTTGTAATGAAAATATTTATTATTAATAAAA